>CAHIKZ030004671.1:850000-887500 GCA_903632075.3 Acanthosepion pharaonis
ATAAACCAACCAATTCCTAAAACAAAAGCAAAACTCATGATACTAGTTCGCATAATTCATCGTAGAGCTGCAATGTTTTTTCTTCTTGTTTTCTTATCCTACTCCCCCCCACCTTATAAAGAAATGTTTTTTTTTGTTTGTTGAATTACTACATCTGCCCCATAATAATTGTTAGATTAAGTGTATGAAATATATACGCAATTGTAATAATTATTATGGGATAGAATAGTATTTTTTTTTTTTTTTCAAAAAGTTTTGGCATCTGTGAGTGAGTGCCATTGTGTTGTTCACTTTAAATGTTTCTTAACATGTGACCTGTTGGATACAATTGGTTCGTCTGCACACTTGAACAACACTAGAATATCTTCAACATGCAGATGCTTTTTTCTCAACAAAACTTGAGTTTACTTTACACTGACTCATGCACATTTCTTTCTGTTTTTTTGTTTCCCACCAGGTGGCCACACTTTCAGTCGACAGCTCCTATGATTTTCACATAAGCGAATTTGGCAAATAACCCAATAGACATGTTTTTGTTTTTACCATATTCTAATAATATTTTATCTTTTTTTTATACCTGTGTGTTATATTATTGCTATTAAACCTTTCAAGGTTGACAATAGATGTAACAGTTTTTAGCTATTATTACTTCCTGAACAGTATGGTAGAATATTTTTGTCATTGTGACAGAGGGATGAGAAAAAGGGGTTCATGCCTTTTCCAAAGTGATTAGCACTCTGAGAATATAAATAATTTCAGCTCAAATCCAAAATTAGTTTACTAATTCTAATTTCTATACTATTAATCATTACACTAAATTCAGTAGAAACACACGTGAGTCTTCATGGACACTCCTTTCAACTTGTTTCAAGTACACAAATTGTTGAATAAAAACCACACATTTCCCAGCTGGCAGTATCATATCTCCCTGTGCATGGTGTTTGACAGTAAAAGAAGGTGTGCTGAGTCTCCTTTTCACAGAGATAGAATGTGGCTTCTTTTAGTGTGTATCACCATGCAGATGAGGACTAGTTAAAAAAATAAAAATGCATGCCACAGACATCAGGCAATTATTCCACCCTTACCTATATTAGTGCAATGGGTAGATGGGTGCTGTTTAGGAAAATCTATCTCCTGAATATAGATGCTGCAAATGTAGATCTTCGCCCACAAATGTCAATGACAAAATTCAAAAAATCGAACAACTGGTCATATAAGCATTCCCCTAATGTAGCATTCAACACAATTCAATGTGAATCTCTTAAATGAAACTCACGCAGATCTCCTTAAATTATAGCATCTCACAAATGTTTTTCTTGATTCGAACACAACCAAATATTTTTCAGTTGGATTTAAAAAAAAAAAAAAAAAAAAAAAAAAAAAAAATTTGATATTGATATACATCATTGATATCTACATATCAACAATTTATATATTAATGCTAAATTTCATTGATATACATCATTGATATCTACATATCAACAATATCGATATATATCATAATGCTAAATTTGATATTGATATACATCATTGATATCTACATATCAACAATATCGATATATATCATAATGCTAAATTTGATATTGATATACATCATTGATATCTACATATCAACAATATCGATATATATCATAATGCTAAATTTGATAATCGGTCAGTTATGTGCCATGCATGATATATGCTTAGGTGATCATGTATCTTCGATACATGACTGACAAGGCAGGTTTTTTTTCCTCAGTAGGTTGCCATTTCTTTCTGCGGTAGATAAGTTGCCATCCAAGGCTATAGAACTCAGTTTGTCCTGCTATTTATCCATAGCTGGGGGGAGAAGAAAAGGATTCATATCTTTCCCAAGTGTATTAGCACATAAATGAATGTAATAGATTTAACTGGAATTTAAACTCAGCTCTCCGATTCCTCAATCCGAGCTGCTATCCATTACTCCACTGTGATGCTAAATTGGTTAAAATAAAGTCAAATATTTCCATTTGATTGGGGATGGTCAGAAAAATTCATTCTTGCATTCAGCCAATTTATTTCTTTGATTTTTAAGAAGTCATTTTTCATTCTGACTCCTTACTGCAGCTTCCTGGAAAATTTCTGATGTCTACCAATAATATCAAGAACTAGCAGTAGAGCCCGGCATTGCCCGGGGATGTAACAGTAAGAGATAGATCAAGTATCGACCATCATAAGGACTGAAAAATAAAATTGACAAAGATTATTTTTTTAAGGTTGACGGACATGCATGTCTTAATAAGTTTTTTTTTTGTTTTTTTTTTTATGAATTGGTCAAACCCAAACTCAAACAAAAACATTGTTTTCACTTGTTATGAGTCTACCGATTGAATAGAATTTTATTATAAAAAAATTGTCATGTAAATGGAATTTTTAAAGCATTCTGAATGTAAAAATAAAGAAAAAAGTGTGCAAGACAATAAGAAACACTACCTGCCAAAAAAAAAGTGAAGTCTTGTTGAAATCGGTTGAAAAATGTAGGAAATCCGATCCCATATATAAACGAACACACACACACACACACAAACAACCAACCTGGGTTTTATAATAAGTATAACTCGATAACTCGATATTAATAAGTATAACTCGATATGAATTGTCCCCCTTTCATTAATGCCTCTTAATCGTGTTTTCAAATTGATTTCGTGCAAAAATAATTGTTTTTCCAATTTTTGGCACTGTCAGAACCACCGCAAGGTAATTTTACGTAGTCCTGTGAAGTTTTGTTGAAATCGGATGAAAAATGTAGGAAATCTGATCCAATATATAAACGTACAGACAGACACACACACACACACACACACACACACACAACCTGCGTTTTATAATAAGTAAGATTACCAATAAGAGAAGCCTTGTTCCTGCCCATTCAGATAAGTACTGAAAGAAAATATTGCCTGGGATGTAAAGATAAAACTGTCAACATTGATAATGTAATATTCTGATTCACAACAATGGCATAAGCCTGTTAAATTCCAATGCAAATTTAGAAGGTATTATACAAGATTTGATGAATAAATTGTCATCTAAATGACACAAAATTTGAAAATAACACTGATGTCTCATTTTAACAAATATATTTACGAAAATTACACAAAAATAACTTAAAATACTAAAGAGCAAATTTTAAAAAAATAAAATTACCATTGGCTTTAACCACAACCTCCAGACGACTTAGGAATCTTCTGCAACTCTTCTGCACGTTCTCCTTGTTGGTGAATGCTGCGATCATCCTTGCTTTCAGTTCATCTTTGGTGTTACAAGGAGTTTTGTTGGTCTCTCATACAACTGCATTCTACACATAATAATCAAGGGGGTTGCAGTCTGGGGAGTTAATTGTCCAGATGTAAGAGGTGATGTGGTTGCAGAAATTGTCTAACAGCCATGACTGGTTTCTCCTGCTTGTGGGCATGGGGCAGAGTCCTGTTCCCAGACATAGGGTCTTTCCGCAGTCCCCCTCTTGACCTAAGGCAGCACTACCTCCTCAAGGTACTTGATGTAGGCCTCTCTGTTGAGTCTGAGGCCATCACCAACAAATTTAGGAGTTCTTTTCTTATCAAAACAATCAGAGTGTTTTTCCTGAGCTGCAGTACCTTCATAATCACCATTAATCCTACGTTTATATACAAGGTGCAGTGGATAAATTACACAAAAATGAAAATAACACTGACATCTCATTTTAACATACATTTACCAAAATTATGCAGAAATATCTTGAAATACTAAAGAGTAAATTTATTCGATAAAATTGCTTGTGTGGCATGGTGCACAATCCTTTTGTCCAGCAGCCACCCTCTTGACCCAGGACAGCACTACCTCCTCAAGCCACTTGATATAGGCCATGTTGAGTTTGAGGACCCGTGGGATAATGAATGGAGGTATAATGTCACCATCACTAGTGATCACTCCAAACCCCTTCGTAATCACCTCCAACTCTCTCCTAATCCTCTGCACTGTCCTCAAATTGGTGCACAAACAGTCTGAAATGTTTGTATTGGATCTTCTGGAATGAATTCCAAGCTGTACATCATGCCGCTTCCAAATTTCTGGCAGAGTGAATTGCGTCATAGTGCACTTTTTCACACAGATGCTATCCAACTGATCTTACTATACTGTGCAGTTGACAAAATCAAAAACAATGCACATGCACAAAATGAAAAATATATAATGGTGACAATTTACCCATCGCACCCTGTTTATATATATATATATATATATATATATATATATATATATATAGTTTTTAATTTTTTATAATAATCCTTTCTAGTTCTCTAATTAGGTTCTTGATGTTAAGATGAAATTCATCAAGGAAGGCACTGTAGTTTTTTCCTGCCCAAGTACTTTAGATCCCCTCCGAAATCATCCTCAGGGGTGAATTACAAAGACAAACCTATTATAACTGTGATCATTGTGATGGAGATTTTTTAAAACATATGTGAATGCAACTCTGTTATAATTATTTTAAAATTTATCTATTGTAGCTATGGAATATTTTGAAAAGCAAGCATCCTAATGTAACTTGAAAGGACTAATTACAAAAATAAATAGACATAATATGTCTATATTATTCAGTGAAACATGTTTGAATGGAAATATACTGCCTTATATATATATATATATATATATATATGAAGAAAAATTTGGAAAAAACAAACAAAAATCCTTAAATGCAATTATGTTGTTTAAAATGAATGAAATGTCGACGTCTGACGTTTCGGTTTAATAAACCTTTTTCAAGACAATATTCATTAAAATACAATTCAGTTATCTATTTTGGATAAGACTTGTTGTTTATGTCCATCGTCTTTGTCAAATTGAACTGAATTGTATTTTAATGAATATTGTCTTAAAAAAGGTTTATTAAACCTAAAATGTCAGATCGTTTACATTTCATTCACTTTAAACAACATAATTGCATTTAAGGATTTTTTTTTTTTTTTCCAAATTTTCTTCATTCTGTCGGATCTATATCCATTTACATTTGCTTATATATATATATATATATATATATATATATATATATATATAATGAAACAAAACCATTAATATATAATATTGTCCAATATTAAATTATAATAAAGATGTAATATATGGGGTGCTGAAAATCAAGGGAGTAAGTGAATATTGCATTAACAATATTTTGGAGATGATGATTTTTCCAGATACAAGTCCTACTATTTAACCCATAACATGGAGGAGAAAAGATGGATTCTTACCTTTTACCAAGGATATTTGCGCATAAGTGAATATTGGTGTTTTCAGAAACAGGATACAAAAGAGAAAATAAATTGCAGAACTGTGGAGAGAGAGAGAGAGAGCTTTTCTTTTTCTTACCAACTTCCTGAGATACTTAACCTGGTTCTATAAACTTGCTCTGTTATTAATTTCAAAGAATCATAGAATAATGTCCTCTCTACTCAATTCTGTTCATTATCTGAGATTGTATTCTTTGACTTTCTTAAAGCAGTAAGCAGAAAAAAAATTCAGTATTGTAGTTGAAAGAGACATTTAAGTTTTGCTTTATCTCCTATCAACTTCTTATTCCTAACTCCTTAACCTAATTCTATAAAGTTATTGCTTATGAATTTTAAGGAATCGTTTTTCTTCCTGATTGCAAGGGGATGCTCGGTTAAGTAATCTCAATATTTGCCTCTTAGACTTGTTTATCATGATTTGACATCAGATCTGTTGAGAGTTGTACATGTGAAAATAATTCTATCATTAAAATATTGGATTGCCTACAGCATAAAAATGGACCAAGAGGTGAGGGACTTTGTTTTATTTTTGGATACCCATTTTAACTCTAACTGCTCATTTTAATGGTAATATTAGCCATTTCCTTATAAGGAAACATTCTGCATTCATTGACCAAGCAGTTTGTACTACTTTTGGTTGAAATTTATAAAATCTTTTTCATAAAACATTTACTCAGAAAAATAGGTTTCACAAGTGCCATAACTGATCACTCTTTGCAGTATTGATAGGTTTCCTTCTTAACCTTTTATTTGAAGTCATGTGGAATGTCAACATTTTTATGTCATTATTTTCACTTTGAGTTACATGTGCATTCCATTTTAGCTGATGCTGCAAGACTTTGTACTCTGATTAAATAATCTTGTGGCCTATTTGACTGGATGTTTTTTTGTTTTTTGTTTTTACAATGATATTCACTGTGTACAAAGCCCAAAAGCCACTCTAGGTAGAGGGTTACAGAGTAAGAGACACAGTTTATGGGGATATGTGGAGAAGATAAAAGTTGACCCTAGAGTTGAACAAGTTAAGATTGTAGCAATTGTGGAAGCAACATATTGGGAGTTGGTTCCACAAAGCAGTGGGTTTGTGGGAAGAAGCTGCTCAAGTAAAACTTACACCTCACCAATGAAATACAAATGAGGATCGTTTGCTACAATGTCTATATTGGTACGATGGTTCTTAGCTGTGAAGATTAGTACTAATGGAACTAACGAATGTAAAGCAGCAAGAAAGTGTAACATATAAAATCCATGTGGCAGTATTGTCTTCTCTTACTAAAGAACTATTTCTTATAATAGTACTTAGATTAGTGATCACTTGGGAATACCAGATGTTTGGATGTGCGGGTGGTGTAAGAGATAACTGCTCAGAATTGGAAACAGGAGAGCCATGATCCAATTCCAGCCAGGTTTATTATATTTGCTAATGAGCAAATAACCTTGGGAAAGGTATGAATCCACCTCTTTTCCACCCAGCTATGGGTTAATTAGTAGGAGTTATATCAATAAATCATCATTATCTCAAAAAAACTCTTGCAATCTAAAAATATTTTTTCTGGCTTAAAATAATTTGCAAAAGGTTGATAAGCTGTAAAAAAACAAACCAATATGCAAATGTTCTTAGTAGAACCAAAATATCTCCACTTTATTAATAATTTGTATACAGATATTGGGGGGGGGACTGGCACGTTTATAACTTCTGGGTTTTCTTACACTGACAGTGAATCAATGATTTAAAACAATTTCCTAATGATGATGAAGATGCTCAAAGTAATGATTTCCCAGGAGCAACTGACAAAATATTTTCTAAGTCATGTCTTTTACTTTTTCTCTTTTTTTTTTTTCATAAGATCCTTCCTCTGTTTAAGATATTTCAAGTGGCATTAAGATTATTGAAATTTTTGTTTAGGGCTTTAAAAATGGTCATTTTAATATATATATATATATATATATATATATATATATATATATATATATATATATATATATATATTCCACTTGTAAGAAATTTAACTTTCAGATAACACAACAGTATTGTCTCTGGCAATAATGAACACTACAATATTTATCTTGGAACAAACAATACCTTGATGATGGCATTCATATGTCAAAAGTACTTGGAAATAAAAGAAATATGTATCAACACAGTGATTTTCTCTCATCCTTCAATAATGACACCTAAAAGCTTATCCACGAATATGAAAGGATCCTATTAAAAATAAGGAGATACAACATGTCTAAATTATTCAACGAAACATGCTTCAATATATATATATATATATATATATATATACACACACACACACACGCAGCAAAGTGGGAGGAAGAGCAAATATTTTTTTAAAAAATGACAAAAAAGATCAAACCTTTTAAAATATTTCAAGAACTGGTTGTGTGGTTCTTAGTTTTATATTTTTTTGGTATATATTTATAAATGCTTTCAAAATATCTGCTTTTAAAGTCCTGATAAAATTTTGGCAAATAGGATAAACGTGCCCGCAGTAAGATGGAATATCAAAAGGATGTTTTTTTTTGTTTTTTTTTCCCTCCCCCCTGGCACTGCTTTTTTTTTTTAACTACCTTCACTCTTCAGCAATGTTTATTGTTTTCAAAAGTAATGATTAGAATTGGAATAAAACCTAAACATATGAAAGTAAGTTTATACATCTTATTTGTTGTTGAGAATTGACAACATAAATAATAAACTATTTACATTGTTCGGGCTATTAATTTCACCTTTATTGCCATATTCACCGGGATAGATTATTCTAGTTCCATGTGCCATACCTCTTCCAGATATCTTAATTATCTCCCTTTTATCTCAACTCTAAAAGTTTTTAAACCAGTGGACGAAATAAAGGGTTCAGTTCGAAATTCCAACCACCTGAAGAAGGCTGGAGCGTACAATGGCCAGAACATTGTGAATATGGCAATAAAGATGAGGACAACAGTTGAAACAATGTAAATAATTACAATACTTCATCTCAGAAATATAGACAGATAAACACTATTTATTTACACTATTTAATATATTCTTTATTGGAATAGTTGGCAAAATATCGGCTAACTGCCAATTCAATCAAACTTTATAAAATGGTAAATAAGGATTTCCTCGTAGTTGGTTCACATATTTTAACAATTTAATGTTTATAAATTTATGTATAAAAAATTGTTTTCACAGTTACCTCCTTATAAATTGGAAAATGATAAATATTACATTGCATTAGTTTTTAGAAAGTTGGAAATATAAAATTATTCTTGTAAATAAATAATCAAATGAATAAATAGTGTTTAGTATCTATGTTGTCAATTCTCAAGAACAAAAGAAATAAAAATGTCTAAATTCCCTTTCATCATATGTCTAGGTTTTATTCCAATTTTAATCAATACTTTTTAAAACAATAAATATTGCCAAAGAGTAAAGATAATTAAAAATGTAGTGTCATGGGGAAAAAAAAATCCTTATTTCTGTCTGTCAAAATTTATCCCTTGCCAACCCCCAGATTATTCAAGTTTTGATGATGTTTTTGTTATCACAATATTTCAGCAAACCCATTACACAGTTGTCTTTGAGTGATAATATTCTTCTAAAAATTCTAGAGAATATCTTTAATGATAAATGCTTTGGAATGTGTGGCATGTTCACTTCTTTTGGTCTGAAGTCTATTCTTAATCCCTTGAAAAAAGTTGATGAGAAACATTGCAAAAAATTATTTCTTCCGGAACAGCTGACGAGATATTTGACATAAATAACATTGCCTGTTGACAAATTCTGTAAATACTTACATTGTACTGAGTATAATGTCATTTAATTTTCTCACTTTTTGTAAAGGACTCTACTTGTATAGACTTACGGGCATACAGCGTTGTAACACAGGTTCCCGTATTATCACTGAAGTTAAGCAACGTTGAACCTAAAAATATTTTCTGGCTTTAAATAACCTGCTAAGGGTTGATAAGCTGTATAAAATGAATGAATCAATCAAGTTCTATATATTATTATTATTATTATGGTAATATTTGTTCATCTTTTTTGCTGGTAAATGGAATTTAGACAATTCTTACAAACATTCTGGAATTGGTAATGTCTACAAAGAAACATTGTATGCATAGTTCTGAGAAATTTCAGTATTTTTACAAGTTTCTGGTCTTTTTATTCAACCAGAGAATTTGATTCCAGACATTTTGCAGATGAAGATGAAAGCAATGAATGAAACGATTGTCCTGGAATGCCTGACAAGATATTTTACTGATATGACGTCATATAATGACATTGATAGGAGGAACGTCAGGGATAAGAAATTACTTTTTTCAAAAAAAAAAAATATTCCTGACTCAGGGCAAAAAGAATTTAAAAATGTTCCTGTCCTGAATGTGTAAAAGACGAAACAAGTTTGAAGAATTAACACATTGATTTAGAATTTGCCAGTTAACATACAATACACTAGTTCTTGTTCAAAAATAACAAATAACCAGGCTATGAACAAGTAGAAACAGGAAATGCTGACTACTTCTATGACGGACATTCCTTCGTTTGTCTCTGTAGAGATGGCACTAGTCTTTAGTGGAGTGACTATTTGTAGATGTGTTGGTAGTACAGCTGGTAGTTTTGCTTGTAGAAAAAATAAAAACGAAAATGACAAGACCAAGTGTCCTAGTTTTAGTGAGCATTAGACTAAATACGAGTCTGTGATCTTCGAGTGTAGGTGTGTCTCTTAAATTGTGTGTATGTGTAAGATAGAGAAGTAAAGAATTCAGTGTGGATACCGTCTTTCTTTTAAGGATATGTATATGTGGGTTTGTCTGTAGACCTTTTCACCCTTGTTGTGAATAATAGCACTAGTTGTCATTGGCGCCACCGTTTCGGGCATCCTTCAGCTTTTATTGGCACTGCTTTTGGTGCTTGTAGCTTGAGTGTTTTATTTATTTACTTATTTTTTAATATTATGATTTAAAACCATATCAAGTTTCTTCAACACTTGCATATGGAAAAGCGTAGACATGATGGAATCTTGTACGGTAACGGCACATCTGTATATAATTCAGTTGTTTGTCAGTAAAGGTACGTTCAGTCATTATTAGTATATGTGCATGTCAAATATATAATAGTGGTCTGCATAGTGTGTACTATAATGAAAAAGTTAGTACAAATCCTGAGTGGTAGACGTACAGCATACATATAAACAAGTTTCATATATTACCGACCATACTAAAATGCTTGCTTTCTACTTTATATTTGTAAAATGTATTTTGAGAAATTATACAATTCTGTCCGTAACACTTGCATTAATTACTGACCACTGACAATTCATTTCTTTTCTTATTTGCAATTCATTTAATAACCATATTCTATCAGTAATGTTGACTGCTGACAATCTCTTTCTTCTTGGGTTTTAAATACATTTCAATAGTAAATTCCTTAGTATACTTTTATATTTTACAAGTATTTTATCAGTAATGGATGTATGGTGCAATGAAAAATCAGAGAGGAAATTTTATTTCCAGTTGAGTTTGTTGCTTTCACATGTACAAATACACTATCTCCCCCACCAGCTATGGGTTAAATAGTACAATTTGTATTTGGAAAAAGGGTTGCTATTCTCAAAAAATTAAAGTAATATTCACTCACAAAAAAAAAAAAAATTACAATCCAAAATATGCTTTAAGTTTAAAATTTAGTTCTTAGAATTGTTTTTTCCAGAATTGTTAGTAAAAAAAAAAAAAAAGAGATAAAATCCCATATTAGTAAAATCAGTGGGGTATCAATACAACCAAACTGAAACTTTTCTTAGGTCTGTGGTGGTCAAATATTTCAGCATTTGATTTATTGTCACTAAAATTGTCATCAAAATAAATGAATGTTGTCTTTTGGTTGTTTCAGAAATTTCAGATTCTTTGGTGAAAAGAAAAAAATATAAATTTGCTTTAATTGAAATTATAATTATTTTATATTCTTTTTAATTTTAATTATTTTATATTCTTTTTAATTTTAATTATTGTCTAATCGCATGCAAACAGAAAAAATAAAATTACTTCTTTAAAGACATAAAACTTAAGTTTAGAGGTAAAAATCACTGTCGTCCCAAACTTTTGGTCAGTCATATATATATATTTTTAAAGAATTGATGGATTTATTTTTGAATTGACATATTTTTATTACTTCAGACATTATTTATGGTAGATACTTGTATATGAGTAGATGCACCAGTTTTTTTGTTTTTTTTTTAATAGTGCTTTTGTCTACTGTCCTGTGCACTTGAGAAAACTTAATAACGAAAATGAATCCTCCAGCAGGATTTGAACCTGCATCCCCTAATTCAGGATAAACCACCGTCTGATCTGGTGTGCTTTGATTGCTCAGGCACATTTTTTTAATTCAGTGCCTACAGATCCAACTGCACTTTATAATGCAACTATGCTAAGCAGACATAAGTTAGTTTCTGCAAGAGAGTGCATAATATGTCATGATCAGCAGTTTGAATTTTATTTTCAGGCAAAGTTAGTTAGTTAAACTGATAACATCATGTCAGAATGCCCCATATCTGATAAATTGATCATACTGAACATTCTAAACTCTGTGTGTGCGTGTATTTATACACACATTTGTTAGCAATCATACGGCAGGCATTAAGGATACATTTGATTCATATTATACATCAAGTTCTTGTAAGTGTGTGTGTGTATGTATGTGTGTGTGTGTGTGTATATATATATATATATATATATATATATATATATATATATACATACACACACACACACACACACACAGTCTTTCCATGGATGACAATATATAATGTAATAACTTGTTTGGGATATTAAGATTGGATGAATTGTCTTGGAGTATCAAAAATAAACTATATCTATATCTGTATGTGTTGTGTTTGTTTGTATGTATATATATATATATATATATATATATACACACACACACCAATATAAAAACATTTTACTTAATTTTACTAGTCTCATGATTAGCAGTTTCATACACTCTTGCAATCTTTTTGGTTTGCTAGCACAATCCTCAGGCAGTGTAAAAGAACAAAATTTTTATGAAAAAAAAAATATAATATATATATATATATATATATATATATATATATATACACACTCACACAAAGATATCAATTGTTTCTTATGAAATTTGTTTAGCTCCACAATTAACCATTTATTCCCACCACTACTAACCCCCCACCTCCGACCCTCTGGCTTTAATAATTTACAGGCCTTGTCCATTATCATCACTGCTATAAAAATGATAAATATTTTATACTGTTTGGCATAAGCTTTCTCATTTACAAATAATATTTACTGATGTGAAGTTAACCAGTACTTTTTTCTTAAAACTCATATCAAGTTTATCACCGGAATTTACTTTCTATTGAGTGGTAATTTTGTTTTTTGTTTTTTAGTCATTGTGTGTGTGTGTGTGTGTGTGTGCACTCGCTCAGTGTTTCAAAGGTCATGATGTAATTGGTGCAGTATTTCTCTTGTGTAGGGGAAAAGGAAGTTTAATACAATGCATGTTTAAATTTTCCATCAGCTTTTATTAAAAGATGTTAAATAAGAAGCAGAATTCAGATTTAAATTGTTGGATTCTCATAGCAAGAATGTTTGTTGTGAAGAAGAATTTGCCTTTGCCTGGTAAGCAAGTGATATGAAGTGGTCGCAAATACATTATTAAAAAAATATCTTTTTAATTAAAATATATTTGTGTGTTTATTTATGCCAAAAATGAGTAACCAAAAAACTTAGATTGTAAGCTAAATTTTTCTTTTCATATTCAATGAGTCATTTTGTCAAATTTAATGACGGAATAGAAATTTGGATTAGAAATTATTTCCTAAGTTTTAGTCTCCTACAAAACTAGATGTAGGAAAATAATAAAAAGAAGATTGTGTTGTGCCAAGTAGGAAAGCCTTCTTACCTCATCAGTTAGCATTTAATATCCTTGCTTTTATCTGGGCTTAAAAACCTATGGTGAATACACAACTACTTCAACCATGAGGTAACCTCTTCATCCTTATTTGCTATGTTTCTTATTTTTTCATCTTCTGTTCATTTTTTAAAAAAAATTTTTCTTCTCTCTCTCTCTCCTATGATGACTATTTTTGACCTTGTTAAACTTTCTGTTTCTTTTTATTTGAATACATTAAACTATTTCAGCCCCGAGGTCAGTTAGTTAATTCAAGTTAGTACTCATTCGTGAGCTTATCATAATAATATAAAAATATCCCAAGAGTTGTTGAGGTAGTTGAACAGATTGTTTTTTATTACCGCAGTGTTTTGACCAACCTATTCCCCAGCCTTCTTCCAATGAATGCCTTTCTTTGCTTCTCAAGAAAAAGTCTAGGGAATATCCAACTGCATAAATATAGAACAGTTTGCATTATACAGATTTCTATGAATAAATTAATCCAATTTCTTGTTTTTATACCCAATGCAACAAAAAAAACCAAAAAAAACTATTCCCTACCAACTATACATATAAAGAAGGCTGTAGAATGGAACACCAAAAATATTGTGTTAACAACAGCCACCTGGACAATGAGTTCAGTAAGCCAAACAACTCTTCGAATGTTAATGACTTTTAATAAAAGTCATTAAAAAATCATGGAAGAAAAATACCTTTTTACATTAAATGGTTTGGGGATATTTTTGGCATTGGTTCCTGTATTTGGTGATATCACAATTAAAAGTTCAATTCCTAGGCCAAGTAGTACAAATTTAATCTTCACAAAAACAGAGAAACAATGAGTAACATTAAAAGGAACAAGATGAGATATCCCTAAAATCTATAGTTGTAGATTAAATAAAGGGCTCAGTTTCGATTGACAGAAGAAGCCAGTAGAGCACAGTGGCTAAAAAAACAGGTGTAATAATAACAAAGATAAGAATATTAGACTGTAGATAACTTCTCATCCCAGAACTTCAGACTGAAATTACATGTATTGTTTATAATATTCACTAATTGTGTTGTGCTTTTGTGTAATTGTTGGTAAGTGGTAAAATTACTTAGATAAGAATAGAAAGACTAAGTGTTCAGCAAAAATTGCAAGTGTTGGATCCGTTGAAAATCCTGTCAGTGGCTGAAGTAGCTTGTAAATTGGGGTGTGTTGGGGGATAAGTCTTGTATCCATGCGCAATGAAGCAAAGAAAAAATGAAATTGGCAGAAGTGTTCATGTTTCCTCTGCAAGGTCAAAAATGGCATCTGAGGTTCATGAAAAAAATGGTTTGTAATGACTGAGAAAGAAGTGAATTTGTGGCTAGAGAACATAGTGCCAGAGCATGCTCATACTGATGGGATGCAATCTCCATGAAAATGCCACAGTGCGGGGGTTATACAAGAGTACCAACCAGGGGGCCATGATTTAAGGCTTGGAAGCATCTTACTAAGGTACTATACAGCAGGTAATATGTTCAAAATGTTCCCATACAATCACTAAAGTTAAACAACGTCTAACCTGGTCTGTACCTAGATGGGTGAGCACTTGGGAGAGAGTACCAGGTGCCGTAACCATGGATGTGCAGGTGGGGTAATGGATAATGGCTCAGAATTGTTAATTGGAGAGCAGAGTTCCAATTCCTGTTGGGTTCATTATTTTCACTTACATACAAATATCCTTTAGCAAAGTATGAATCCACCTCTTCTCCGCCCAACTATGGGTTAATTAGTAAGATTTATATCACTAAATCATTACCTCCTCCAAAAGAAAAAAAAAATTCTTACAATCTAAAAATATTTTCTGGCTTTAAATAACCTGCAAAGGTTTGACAAGCCGTAGAAAACTAATCAATCAATGAAATACTGATTAGTGACACAGGCATTTCTTTTAGATTTATTTACATTGTGTGGAATATAAATGTATAGAAGCTACCCTGGCCACAAATTGAGGGATCAGTTTATGTATTGATTGTAATATAGAATAAATTCCCCTCTTTATGTTCACATTATAATTTCTTGTTTGTTTATCAAATACGGATTAGGTATGAACCCACCTCTTCCTCCTCCAGCTATGGATTAATTAGTAAGAATTATATCACTAACATTATTATTTCAAAAAAAAAAAATTATCAACCTAAAAATATTTTCTGGCTTTAAATAACCTGCAAAGAGTTGATAAACCATAGGAAATGAATGAATCAATCAATATATGATCAGGTGTAGTGTACAGTGTCAACAATCCTCGTGCTCTTATGAACAAATGCAAAAGTGTGTCGACCATATTCAAGCAACATAAAAATATTTTCTATCCATTACTTTATTGAACCCACCATTGCTTTTTATCTTTAAGGAGACTTTTATTTGCACTTTGACAATGCTTTCAACCATCTTGAATCCGTGATGAATGAGAATGAAGATATTGAAATGTTATTCCCACCTCCATAAACATCACCCACTGCAGTATTGTGTGCATCTACATCTGACTTACCTTTCCTAGGATTCATGTTGCACTTGTTACATCCCTAAATTGCAGCATCATGCATTTATGCAACACTTTCACAATTGAGCTTATTACTAAGCTTGTTGATGCCTGAAGATCATGACGTTCAATGCTTAAAACAAAGGTTAGTTATGGAATGAGGCAGACACATTCACTTCAAGGATTTCCCTTCAATGAATGGAGAAGTGAAAGAGATTCTGCAAGTTGCCAGGAAATATCTTAGGGAAGGCTTCTGGCTTGATCAAGGAAGACCTTAGATAACACTTTGAAGAGGCACTGAACTCCTTATTGGGTGGGGGGTAGACCTGGAAGAATTGCTGAATCTGTTGACAAAAGAAGAAAAGGCGGAATAAGTAGTGGCCCATTCAACACTAGGCACTGGAAAAATTTGCTGCAGTTTTTCGCTGGGCCCAAATTTTCAAGGCTATGATCAATGAATACGACCATTTGATAAAACCCCATGTTATCACAGCCCTAGAATCACTTTGTTTTTATCCTGGAAGGACTAACAAATTTAATTTTGTCTAGGTCTTATATGAGTTTGTTTTATTTTATATTGCAATATAAAGCATATTTGGGTGTCTGTAAGTGTCAAATAAGCACAAATGTGCCTGAACAGTTGTCTGCTACAGGGATTGGTTAGCTGCCATATCAGGAGGGTGTGCTCAAAATAAGTAGTCCAACATTATCCTTTGAAGAATTGTTTGGACTATTGACCTTTGACCTCATTGATTTTTTTTTTTTTTTTTTTTACTCTGATATTTCAGCTGATCAATTCTGCAACCTTTTTTTTTTTCAAATACACAAATGTTTGTAGAGAAGTGGTGGGGGGAGTCTTCTGCCACGTTTTCTTTTCTTTTCTTTTTCTTCTTCGTAATACCAAATTTGTGTCCTGTTTGTAATTTTAATTACATTTTTTCTTAATTTCTCTCTCCTTCTCTCTTATTCTTATATGCATAAAACCACAGTTAAAATAAAAAAATAAAAAAATTCTCTTTTACTGCAAGCCAAGCTCAAAACATAACCACAAGGGTTGGGGTGGTAAATGTGTCACCGCCTGCCTCTTGTGTCACAATGCTGTTCTTTGTCAATCAGCAATGTGATGAGAGCAGGAAGGCAAAAGAAAACACATGAAAGTCAGGCGCTTGTAACTTCTTTTTCATATTTATTATTCATTGTTTGCCTCCTCTGTCTCCATTCAGTTTAGCGTTCTAATCTTTTACCAAATATAGGCATGGCATCTTGTGGCCTCTTAAGACAATTACTACTGCACTTACCAACTCTCTCCTTCCTTCCCACATACACACACACACTTATTATCTACATAAGCACACCACAATTCCATTACTCAGTTTATAAAGTGAGGCTGGATGCAATTTTTTTTTGATGGGCTTCTCTTATGCACCCACCTCCACTGCTTCTCCCCCCACCAAAAAAAATAGTGTGTGTGTGCCAGTGGACACTTTAGGTCAGTTGTTAAATAAGGGTCTCTTCCTGTTCTTAGCTTTACCAAAGCTTCAGACAGTCCTTGGTCTATGTTCAAGATTTGAGTGTAAAGCATAAACATAGCATCACTTTGTTACCTATAGACATACCATTGGGCGGAATTATCTACCAACTGGGTTTGGTTGGTTGGGCATATATATATATATATATGTGTGTGTGTGTGTGTGTGTATATATATATATATATATATATATATATATATATATATATATATATATATATATCTCAATATAGGATTGGTGTATACGGAATAAATTTCAATAACCAAAAAATTCTATCTTAATAGAGTGCTCAATACAGAGTAGAGCAAATATAATTTATTTGAAAATTATAAGATAAATATGTTATAAAATCAATACAAAAATAGCCACTTTGTTTCAACATTACTGGTGTCTTATCAAGTGATAGTGTTGAATCCAGCAGCATCACTTGATAAGACACCAGTAATGTTGAAGCAAAATGGCTATTTTTGTAGTGATTTTATAACATATTTATCTTATAATTTTCAAATATATTGCATATATATGTATATTGGAGTAATGGATAGCGGCTTGGATTGAGGAATCGCAGAGCCGAGTTCGAATTCCAGTCAAATCCATTACATTCACTTATGCGCTAATACCCTTGGGAAAGGTATGAATCCTCTCCCTCCAGCTATGGGTAAAATAGCAGGACAGACTGGGTTCTATAGCCTTGGATGGCAACTGGAATAGGAGAAGGACAACTCTGAATTCAAAACCTCATGGAGTGTCATTTGGGAACCTTGGCATTGATTGCACCAGGTCTCTGTATTCGTCCCTTCAAAAAGTGTGGATGGTCCTGCACGAGGCCTTCACCACTATAATCAAATCTCATGTACCGGTGTCGGGCTGTCGGTTTCCAGGAAACTGATCTGCTTGACCCTCATACGTCGAATCTCGACGGGAGAGTCAATTATTATTATTATTATTATTATATATAAAATGAGATTTACTGATCCTACTTCCCAAATTTTGATTAAATGCCCAAATATCAGGGTGTTTTTTTAACCCTTTTTAGTCCTGCCAAGAACTTTTCAGCACACCCTTGTATGGCATACATACATACACACATACACAATATTATTAAGAAAAATACGTGCATGAACATATAGGAAGGTTTTTTTTTTGGTTTTTTTTGTATATTTGGTGTGTGCAAAAGTTTCCAATGTTTTTGTAATTTGAAAAAAGAAAGCAGTTTTTTCCTCTGTATTCAATCTTCTATAAACATTGGTTAATTAGTACCAATTTTATTTTGAACAGGAATTGGCTTGTGTTATCCAGTATCATGTACTTGTTTTAAATTGCAACTTTTAAAAATCAGTAACTATTTAAACTATTTCCATTGTTCTGACTGTGGTCCTCATCTTTATTGTCATATTCACAATGTTTCAGCTATTGTACTCTCTGGCCTTCTTCAGGTGATATATTCCAATTTATATCACTTGAAGAAATCTGGAGTGTACAACAACCAATGCATGAATATAACAACAAAACAATTTAAAAAGTTAGAATACCTCATCTCAGAAATATAGACACATCAACATCAGTGTTTAACACAAGAGACAATATCAAAGTGAAATTTCTATTGCATACACCTGTCAATACATATTTCATTAACAAAAACACAGTTATGTCATTGTTCGTAGGGACTTTGAATTTTGTCAGCATTTCATTGTAATTCAAGTAACACGTGTTTTTCTTCATGTCAAAGAAAATTTAATGAAAATCTATGATGAGTGGCAAAACATTGACAAAGAAACTAAATGAAATTGTCTACCCAAAAAGCATATTTAAAAAAAAAAAAAAAATGTTTCAAATTTCCCATCAACATAAACATCACTTTAGTTTGAAGTCCTACAAGATACATGAGCACAAAAACTTTCCCCTTCATCATAAATTTTCATTGTGTGTGTATATATATATATATATATATATATATATATATACACACACACACACAATAACTTTTTTTTTTCTTTTAGTAAATGAGATTTTGTTGCAGAAAATGGAATTGGCATGCTTAATACAAATCCTAGTATGTTGTGCACTTATGGCCTGGGGAAAAGCATGAATCTACTTCTTTTCCTCCACCACCCACTTGTTGATCACCAATTAACAGTCAATATATAAGCTCTAATCAAATTCATCAAAAATTGCAGCAAATTATTAGGATGGACTTTATTATAATCAGTTAAATTGACAGTTTTACTTCCCTTTTTTTTTTTTTTTTTTTTCTTTTTTTTTGTTAAATATTGGATTCAAACAGATTTTCTTTGATTTAGGATTTTAAAAAATTTCCTACATCTTGTCTTTCTTCAATCTCCTCTTCTCTCTCTCTCCCTCTTCTCACCTGTTCATTCTCTATCCTCTTTAATCTCTCGCTCATATATATACGTACACACACGCATGTGTGTATATCTGAATGTAGGTGTGCGTGTGTGTATATGTGTGTTCTCTTTATTCCTACACTTCTCTCTCTCTCTCTCTCTATTCACTCTTAATCTTTCCACGTCCTTCCACCTTTATTCACACTTGTCCCTTCTCTATTTTTTCTCCATTTAACTCTGCTGACCCAACACACATTCTCGTGCTTACAAGTACAACTTACTGTGTATATTTACATAAGTGTTTTTGAGGCATGTCTGAATAAATTGCAAACATTATGTCTGCTTATTTTTATCACAATTCTTTCATTTTCATGAATATTTTTCCATATATTACAATTATATATTAATTATATTAAAAACATTTGCTGGCTAAATGCACACACACACACACACACACATATATAAAGGGTGTTCCAATAACTTGGACCAATTTTAAATATGAATTAAGTTTAAAATAGGTTGAAGTTATTGGAACACCCTTTTTATATATCTATATATATATATATATATATTTTTTTTTTTAAAATATGATTCCTTTGCTACATAAGAGTTCTCATGTTTCAAAAACAAGAGCCAAAAACCTCAATATAATTATTAAAATTAAATTGAATTAAAGTATGAAGCCCCGTTTCATCCTCAAGCGGAAATTTAGGAATAACCAATCTTGAAATTTACGCATCTTTATAAGCATGTTCATTCACAAAATTAGTTACTATGGAAACAGAGTGACCATCTTGATAAGGGGCATTAAAGTTAATTTGTATCCACATATCAGTCACCTTCGGAAAGAGGTCAAGCCGAGGTAGAGTGGGGGTGTCCATTTCAAAGCGAATGATGGCATTCATATACGCACATCATCTGGTCAGTCACAGCAAAAGATAGCTGTTGGCACCATAATACGTTGTGAAGTGTCTAAAGAATTTTATTTTATTTATTGATTTTTTCTTTTTTCCTAAAGGGCTGTTTCGTACATAAACACGTTGCACTGAACTACAATTTGTATTTTTGACGACTTCATAAAGGGTTTTTCTATCTTATGATATCTTTTATTAGACTATGAAGCAAAGGAATCATATTTTTTTAAAAATAATTATAATTTAAGCTCTACTTCTGTATGGAGTACTGTTTTTTAAAAATAAAAACAAAAATACTAAAGAACTCCGGATTATTTACCTAATGTGTTCTTTCCTTTTTTCTACATATCTGGACACACATACATACATACATACATACATACATATATATATATATATATATATATATATATATATATATATATATATATATATAGTGAAGTGGACACTGAGGTCAACACCCAGCAGCAACAGTCTGTTTCATGCTTAAATGCAAACATCAGGCATGACAATTGTATTGAAGGATGAAACAGATTGTCACTACTCGCTATTGACCTCAGTGTCCACTTTTATATGAATATATGCTCTATCCTTGATATTGAACACTTCAATGTATTAATATATCATACATCATAAAAGTATATTTTTATCGTTATTTTATATACATATATATATATATATATATATATATACATGCACACACACATAGAATGTCTTTAGCTGGATAGGCAGCAACTATTAAAGAAATCACTGTTCTATATTTCTATATAACCTTTCCATTCAAATCTGTTAATATTAAGAAAGTACAGTTTTATTTTGTCTTGTGAAACTTCTCTTTTATTCTTCAAGATTTTCTCTCCCTCTTCTTTGATAATTTTTCTCTTTCCACTTTTTTTATTTTTGATTTTTATAGATGTTTTACTTTACATAACTACCTCTTTGTGCATTTATTTTATATATATATATATATATATATATATATATATATATATAACACACACAAGGTATGATGGATAAATTGTTTAAATTACACAAAAATGAAAATAACACTGACATCTCATTTTAGCAGATATATTTATCAAAATTAAACAAAAATATCTTGAAATCTTGAAATTTATACTATAAAATCGCCATTGGTTTCAACTATAGCCTCCAGACGACTTTGGAATCTCCTGCATCTCTTCTAGACGGTCTCCTTGTTTAAGTTAGTGAATGCTGCCATAATCCTTGCCTTCTTTTCATCTTTTTGAACTGAATGCTTTATTTTGTCCAAATTTGTTCTAGTTCCACATACTATGCCTCTTCCAGATGTTTCCCTTTAACTCAGTTGTCCAAGTTTTTGTTCACCATTACAGTAGCCACCCTTTGGGTCAAGTCACTGGACCCAACCAACACTTTTATCCACTGGGCCATGTGTTCTTGAGAACATCAGTCGGTGAATTTCTGGGACTTATAAACTTAATATCTCAGTAATTAATTTTTTTTACCTGAGCTCATATTGCAATTTTTGTTATTGTTTTGCTCTAGCACCTTGTATTATTGGTTCCCATATTCATTTCTATACTTGGATGGCTTAGGAAATTTTTGTGGCCTAGCATACATGCTGATTCCTTAAGTTTATGGTGGGGGAAAAAGCTTTTATTTTTTTTATTTTTTTTTTTTTAATAAAGATTGTTCATAAATTCAACCAGAATTTTTTAATGAGTAGATTTTTTCTAAAAAAAAAAATTACTTAACAGCATTGCAAGCACTTGCAGAAATAAAAGGTCTATTGTTTTTTGTGAGTGCGTATGTGTGTTTTATATATATATATATATATATATATATATATATATATATATATATATATATATATATATATATAGTAAAAAAAAAAAGAACAGTAAGATGTATAATCTGGTGTTCTTATTGATATTTTATTTTTACAAAACACTGCTCAATGTCAATTTACAGAGCATAAGTATATAATATATATATAATATAATAAATATAATATATAACATAAATATAATATAGATAATAGTATAATAATATATAAATATTATAATAAATATAATAATATAATAAATATATTAAATCAGTTAATTTATTATATATTATTAATGACTATCAAACACTTGCTAATTAATAATTTTGTTCAGTCTTGGACATAGAGCTCTCCTTGGATCTTTATTCTCTTGGAAATTTCATACAGATTACTAATTTAATATTTATTTTATATATATATATATATATATATATATATATATATATATAATTTTCATTAAATTTTCACCTACACTTTTAGCCATTGTTAAGTATTATTTTATTTTTTACTTGATGATGGCGAAAAGCATAGGTGAAAGTGCTTGGACATACAGAACTTTTGTACAATTTCTAATAATTTATGTCCAGGAAAGAAGAAAATTATAAGATCAGGAAAAATTAAGTAAAAAATTAAACCACAAGACCTTGTCAGTTGTTTTTAATGAAACTTGTATAAAAGTGGGATTTCTGCCCAAATACACAATTTTATATATATGTATAAGACTCCAGATAGTTTCTGCATCGAGATCTGTAGCCATGAGGTTTAAATTTTTTTTTTTAATATCTTTTTAAACAAAAAATTTAAATTACAATTATTTTTCTATTTTATCTTCTTTTATTCATAATACATTTAGCACTTTTTGTCTAAGTGCATTTTTCAAGATGGCAAGTGTTTTACCTATCGTCTCTGTCATATTTCCTTACATATATCTCATTCTCTCTCTCTCTCTCTCTATATATATATATATATATATATATATATATATATATATATATATATATATATATATATATATATAAATTCATAAGAACTTTTGGAAATATATACTTTTGTAATTTGGTGCAAAGAAAAAATGACTCTTCTGTTTATAAAATAATTTCATTGAATTTGTTTTTAATCAAAAATCTGTAAACAGTATATGAGGTCAGGTAAAAAATAAATTTGCCCAATCAGCTGTTGTTCTCTTACTAAAATTAATACATTGAATTTAACAGCTATTTTTAAAAGCATTCTCTTAATTTGAAAACAACAGAGTTCTGTACTGGGTATGTTTGTTGCTATACCCCACTTCCATGCCCACTGTCTAACCAGCTTTACCATGAGTTGTCTGTGTCTGCACTTTTCCACCCAACCCCTTGATCAGGTCAGTTACTATTTCAAGTTCCATTTAATTTGTATAAAATGATCTAATCTCACGGAAAATGGATGGTCTCATCGACTTGTGGAATGTAGTATTACATTCTCTTACTAAATACTTAGGTTACATACCTTTGTACAACGAAACAGGCAAACTATATTATCAAATGACACCATTTTCATGAAACTAATTTATTGTTGGTAGTATCAGATTTGCTGCAGCTTAGGTAGTATCACTGGCATATTTTTAACTTCACTCAGATAATGAAGAATCCTTATAGATCTAGTTTGGAAAATTGGATTCCTTTGGGTTTTTGATTTTCTTTAGAGCATTTGAGTGGATATGTTTGTCAGCTTTCAGGTGTCTAATCCATGGCAAAAGAGGAGGAGGGATCTCATTTTTTCTGATAATTATGAAAGATCCTTCCATTCCAGCAATGCTCTTGCTATACAGACAAACCCACTCAATGGCCATATTGAATTTCTCCAAGATTCTTCTTTGCCAAGAAAACTCCATTTTGCTGTAATCTTTACTAAATTGACTTATACACCTGATTGACAAACTGTGGCCTCTTGGCTTGTTTAGTCGATGAAGGCTGAAGAATGGATCAATCAGAATTTGATATCAAGAAAATAAAGGAGGATTGCCCAAATATAAGTTGCGTTTTTTTTTTGTTTTGTTTTTCTTAAAAAGAATTTTATTTTGCAATTTCATGTGTTTAACTATGTCATATTATGAATTGCTTGATTAGATCAAATTTGATACAAAGTTGCATTTTTAGGACAATTGGTAAAATTCAGTCTCAGTTTGAATAAATTGGTGAATAACTTGATAAACACTGTTGTCAGTACATTTTTTTAAGAAACATTACCGGTAATTATTATAAAGATGTATCAAAAATATTTAGGCTTTTTACACCAATGACTATGACATCATTGGTATTTGTGGGGAGGTATCTGTTCATCTGATGAGGCCATGGACATATACCTGGAAAGTCTTTCTACAATCTAGTTAGGTAGAACAGAGTCCAGGAGAATATATTGTATATAAGCTCGATATATTGGGAAAATGATGGATAACTGAATGACAAATCCTGTGTGATACGTTTCATCCTTCAAAAGTACTTCTCCGGGTTAATTTTTTTTTTTTTTTTTTTTTCTGCCTTTCTTTTGATGCATAATCATAACCAATGTTTGTTTTGTTCCCTCCTCCTCCTCCCATCACTCCCCATTCTCCTTTTCCCACTCCCCCTCTTCCCTCTCCTCCTTCTAGATATGACCTCATCAATAAGAGCCTGTAGAGGCAAACATGAAAGTGACAGTCCCAGAAAGTAATTGTCCTTCAGTGTTGTCATAATGCTGCTTTATCGGTAAATGTGGCTTATAGACATATGATGTTGAAACATTGGTTCATGTACAATCATCCAAGTTAAGCAATGTTGAGCCTGGTCAGTACCTAGATGAGTGAATGCTTGGGAATACCAGGTGCTGAGAGCTTGGATGTGTGGGTGGTGTAATGGATAATTGTTAATTAGAGAGCAGAGTTCCAATTTCAGTTGGGTTTGTTATATTCACTTATACACTTGGGAAAAGGTATGAATCTATCTGTTCTTCCCCCAGGTATGGGTTAAATAGTCGGGCTTGTATCAGTAAATCATTATCATCTCAAAAAATTGTTGTTCTTTATATGCCATGTCCCCTCAGGATGTAGGCAATCATGGCCTTCCACAACTTCCTGTTCCTTGTAGCTCTTAATAAATTTTGTCTTTTTCTTATTTCTCCTAAATCCTGTTCTGCCATCCATTTACTCGTTTACTATCACATATTTTCTGCACTGTTTTCCTCTTTACCTGTGAGTATCAGATTTTCCAAGACCTCTTTCCTCATTACGTGCCACAGAAATTTCATGTATCTTTTCCTAATGTTAAATATAATTTTCCTTTTTGTTTTCCATTCTCTCTAGAACCACCTCATTGCTCACATATTCAGTCCATGGTATCCTCAGCCTTCTTCTGTAAAACCACATTTTTGTTGCTTCTTAAAATGTTTACAATCTGAAAATATTTTTTGGCTTTAAATAACCGGCAAAAGGTTAAGCCATAAAAAACAAATCCATCTCAGTAATTGCACATTTCTTCAGCTATTAACAAATGTTATTATCTTATTTTTAGACCATTGCATAGTTCCAACTTACAAGAAGTATGATTGCTTACAATGTCCCTTTATCTCTTGAGAATCTCTCAAGTTATTCAAAATGGTTGCATACATTTCCCAAAAATCTTTCCAACTATTACATCTGTAACAGGATGTGTTGTTGGCTATTGTTCTCCACTTTGCTTTACTCTATTGTTGAAATTATTTCCTATTCTTGATACTTTATCATTGGTGCTAGGATTGTCAGTGGTTCACTCATAAATCTGCTCAGGTCATCTCATTCTTCACATCTAATCCAGATATGATGTACAATGCACAATACACTGTAAAACTAGTTCCACAGTTTTATATATTTTGGTTGTGTGATTAAGGGAGTCAATCATAGTCTAGATTATCAAGTGAATGTGAACAGCCCTTTCCTTAACTGCATAATATGTGCTTCACCAGGGTTAGATACAGTTTTGAATTCAGAGTTTTCCTTCTCCTAGATCAGTTGCCACCCAAGGCTATAGAATCCAGTCTATCCTGCTATTTATTCATAGCTGGGGGAGAAGAGTTGGTTTCATACCATTCCCAAGGGTATTAGCCAATAATTGGGATTATCGAGAGCAATCTGGTTTGAATATAGTTTCCTTCTTCTAGACTGGTTGCCAATCAAGGCTATAGAACCCAGTCTGTCCTGCTATTTTACTCATAAATGGGGGGAGAAGAGATGGATTCATACCTTTCCCCAAGGTATTATCATGTAAGTGAATGTAATGAACTTGACTGGAATTCAAACTCAGCTCTGATTCCTCAATCCATTACCATGCCTTCTACTAAAGTCTAATACTAAAGCAGTAAAAAAAAAAAAAAGGAAAAAAAAAATGGTGTCCTATCAGCAGTGTTTGTATGGTAACCTCAACTATGTAATGGATATAAGTATAAGATATACTTATGGATTAAACTACTTCACAATTGCTTTTGAGGAATTGTGACTCCATGTCATATCTGATTATTCAACCACACAGCTAATCTGATCTGTCTCTGTAATTATATAGAATGCTTTATAAGATTGGAATCTGTATATATATATATATATATATATATATATATATATATATATATATATATATATATTCATACATATGTATGACTATATTGATCATATATAAACAACATTATTTACATGCGGACTAATGTCCTCATTTTTGCTTTTTATTATCATGTCATTTTATTCCTTTTGACCTTCTTCACGCATCTGCCAATCCAGGCAACTTTCAAACTGAATCCATTATTCGATCTCCTGGGGCAGATTGTTCTTGTTTGGAAATAAGGTGAACAGTAACTGAGCAGTGCTAAATAATAACAAGTCGAGATATCCCTAGATATGGTCGGTGTAATGAAAACAATCTGTCTGTAGATGAAATAAAAGGTTAAGTTCAAAATTTCCTGAAGCTTACCCAGATTAACAGGCACTTGAAAGAAACCTGGGGGTGGGGGGCATGATGGCTGAAACATTGTGCTCATAACAAAGATTATGACAATAATGATAACTCTTCCTTCCAGAAATTTAGGCAGAAAATATAGATCACATGTAGTGTTTTGTTATTACATCTGTGGCCGAATAACATGTTCACGTTGATAGTCATTGTCTTTAATTGTTATATATTTGATTTGTACAATTATTTTAGACCCAATTATTTGTACTTTTTACACTTTCCAAATATACCCTAAGACTTATTAGTGATGCTCTCAGCAGATGCAGCAGTTCAGTCTGTGTCATGGGCATAAATTGCTAACTTGAAAATTTGGGAGATGATCTCTTACAACTTTTTCTATATGATGCACAGTACACAGATCCTGTTAATAAACTTCTACATTTTTAGATAATTTTGATTGTGATGAGTAGTAAGAAGATAATGATGACAGCAGTTGTAGCTGTAGTAGCAGCTACAGCAGTTGTAGCTGTAGTAGCAGCTACAGCAGTAGTTGTAATAGAACTCTCCAGTACATTTGTTATTTCTTTAAAAAAAATTCTTGAAACTTGTATTAAACTATTCAAAGTGAAAAATTGACAGGTTATTCTTCAATAAATTGAAATAAAAATTGGATTTTTTAACATTAAATCTTTTTTATTAGTTGATACAGAGTGCGTCAGAAATCCCTCCCACATTTTAAAGGTTGATAAAAAGATGAAGGTAACTGCTATTAAAACATTTCTTTCACTGTTGTTTAAAAAAGTGCTACAGTTTTTATTCCTTTGGTTTTAAAAATGACATCCTCCAAAATGGTGGCCTCTATTCACCATACACAGTTGTAGATGATTTTTAAAGTTTTCCATCACCCAGAGTTTCAAGGTCTTTCAGGTGGCTTTTTTTCAAGTGCTAAACCTGTGGCTCTGAAGTTTTCAACCAATATCAATATTGATTTTCTATCCAGAACAGCATCATTCTGACAGAACATGAAATGGGCACAAATAGCTATCTGTGCTTCACCAGTTTTAAAATAAAATGTTTCAACATCAAACATGAAGTGTGCATCAGTTCAAACCATGATAGTAACTGATGGTATCTGAAAAGAAAACTTGTAAGACTAGCTGAACGAGGATACCCTTGCTACTTACTTAAGTTTACTAGCACCACCCAGGTGACTCTTTGAGATTTGGGAGGTATTTCTGCTACACCCTGTATAATAATCAAAGTGAAGACTATTACAAACTTTTGTGTGCAGGAGGAATAAAATAAATATACCTTTCTATTTTCTAGTTGCACCTATGAAGTATTTTGCTTTAGTTAACTATTTTGACTCTGAATAAGTATGAAAAAAAGAAAAATTTTTGAATCCATATTAAATATCAAGTTTGAATAATTCCTGTACATTATCATTGGATGCATTGTTAGATATGTAATTCTCAGATTGAATTTTTTTTTAATTATTATTTGAATAAATGCTACATGTGATATTATGGATTACATTACTGGATATATAATCAATCAGTTAGGAAGAGATAAGTGCTTTCACAGGAATTTTCTTTATTCAGACACAATATTTCAAGCTCAATTTAGGTTTATAGTTCATAACCATGTAATGAGATGAGGTAACATGAACCATAGATTTATCTGCAGAATATCATTATTGTTACATAATTATAGTGAAATCATTAAGGTTTTTTGTCAAAAGCATTTTATTTATAGTCATATATTAATTTAAAATAGTCCTTTTTACAGGCTTTATTTTTAAAATGGAATAAGATAATTCTAAATTTCAGAATTTCACTATTGCTTGTCAAAATGACTGGAAGAAAGCAATCTAAAAACAATGGAAAAGAGAGGTAACAAAGCATAAACAAAATAGCTTCAATTTGTTCAATTTAGGAAACTTAACATTGCAGCCAAAGTAATCTAAAATGCTGCCAATAACAAAGGAGAAAATGAAAAATATTTTTATTTGTTATGTAACTAAATACATAATTGTCAACAATGTTTCTGTAAAACTTGATATTTCCTGCAATACATTCTTAATAAATATCATTATTGTTATTATTTTACTTAAGTATAAGGTAGTCCTACATTTACAATTCCTTATGGCTAACCCTGAAAAAAAATTTTGATCAAAACTGTCCAAAACCTTTAAGCATGTATTGCCACAAAATTATCAGATGTTGAATACACCCCTCCTCTGCCAAACGTATCATATATATGCAAAGGTTAGGCACTTTAATGTTGGGTTAACAAGCTTGTCTCATTAGATCAATTACAACTGGATAGTGAGTTTGATCCTCACTGAGTGCTCTTTAATTTAGGCCTTGTGCCACAACTAAGCTAGGATTAGTAAATCACATGTTGTTGATTATGATGTCTTGCCAGATGATTGCCACTCCTTCATTGATTGACCATCCATGAACTCGTTGATGACTTTTCAGTCCTGCCAGTGGCTTGCACGTCTTGGAGCAGATTTGGCACTCATGACCATTGGCGTTGGTTAAGACAACACACATGGTGCTGTCATCACACTGAACTTCCATGTGATGCTTGAATACACCAGCTGATCAGCAAACACTAGAGCAGTGGGATCATGAAAAGTTTCCATTCTGGGAATCAATGCACAGCATTGATGGAAGGGACAATAAGTGTAATTGGATTACCTTCATGCAATTTCATGTGATTAATCAGGCCTGCCTTTGACAGCACAGTCTGGTCACACACCTCACAGATCCACACATCTCCATAATTAGCCAGCAGAGGTTCTCGTTTTCTGCATGCTCTCTTGAGCAAGACAGCTTTGTTTAGGACACATTTTCTTGTCCCCTTCTAAATTCATTGGGTGAGCAGTACTATCCTGAAAAGGCTGCTCAGTCACAAGAGGCTCCACCAAATACACAACTGCCAATATATTGTTGTGAGAAACAATGTTAAAATAAGCTTTATGTCGCCTTCATGCAGATCAGTAACTATGTGATTCCAGCCTGCCAAGCCTACACGCATCGCCACTTTTCCATTGCCACAGATGTCATTGTCTGAAGGTGTATCTGTACATAAAGGGTTAATATAGAGACATAGCTTTGTATGACAGCTAAGTCCCTCTCTTGGTTCAAAAAGTTGAGATCCAGCAACAAGCAGAGGTAAGATAGCTGGCAACAGATCAAACTGCAGACTAATGCTGGGTAATTTTTATTGTATCAGAGATTTCCTTCTCTTAGAAGGGATGCCTTCACCACGGCTTACCAGATCCCCTTCTACCCCATTATGTCATTTACCCATGACTGGGACAGGTTACTGGGCACCAGAGTGTAGTCCACACACTGGTGGGTCATGCATGCCACAGTTATCAGGGCCTGGAGGTTTCTGTCTGGGTTACCTCACTCTTAGCTTTTGGTTCAAGAACCTTAACCCAAGGGCAGTCGGAGGTCCAGTTTTTCGGCGCTGAACATTCACCTTTTATCATAGCCCTGTTAGCATAGCAGTACTCATTACGTGCACATGGGGTTGATTTGATTGGGAGAAGCTGTACATTTCACTGGGACATTTGTGCACTCTTAACACACGTCCACACCAGTCCTTGAGTAAATCAAAATCACATACATGCATATATATGTGATAAAAATATAGATTTAAGGTATTAAGCTATGCAATATTTATGGGTTAAAGTGCTCAATATCAGGGATAGAGCATATGTAAAAATAAAATATAAAAGTGCACATTTAGGTCAACACCCAACAGTGACAGTCTGTTTCATGCTTAAATGCAGTCTTCATGGCCTGAAGATTGTGTTCAAGCATGAAATAGACTGTTGCCACTGGGTGTTGATGTCAGTGTCCAATTTTACACATTTGCCCACATACACATATAGTAAGGAAAGTTAATAGACATATATTTACAGAATTTAGATAGAGCAGGCCAATGAAAGAAATTTGAAAAAGATAGAATAAGATTTATTAGGCTAAAAGGTAAAATGGAAGGATGATGAAAAAAAATGTTAAAAATCCAAATTTTTGGACACCCTTGTGCCTTTCTCATTGAAAAATAAAATGAAGTTAGACTCGTGTTTTTATAAGTGCATGTAATTTTTTTTCTCTCCCCATCTCTTTGGTTTTCTTACCCTATCGTGTATAAATGACAGTAGGAGTGAAATTAATACTTGTCTTGCAAGGACTAATAAGATATTTCACCAAGATGTCGTTTTGTATATTGGCTCTTAACTTTCCATAAATAATTTCTTTAAATACAAATTAAAACAAAAATCTTAACAATTGAAGAAAGAAAAAACATAAAAAAAAATGATTGCCTTTCACCAGCAAAAGAATTCCAAAGAAACGGTTATTTGTTTGCAAAAGGAATAAACAAAAAAGGAATCTTGTGTTAAAAGTTAACTGAATCAGTTAAGATTTTGTTGTGGACAAGGGTTTATAGTTTGTTCTTTCTATTGGATAGAAACACTTTATTAACAAAAATAAAATCTGTTTTGCACTTCTAAGAATAAGCACGTCTCTGTCTCATTGGCACCAATCAAATTGGTTCTTTTTGACTTGAAATCTATCAACAGAAATAGAAACAATAACACTTGAAGGAATTGTGACTCTAAAAATAACCAACTTTAAGACTCTGGTTTTGAAGACCCTCACTTCACGTCCACTTTTCTTTGGAGCCAATAAATTGAATTCATTAAGTGGTCCTCTGAGTGACACAGGAGTCAAATTCTGACAGTGTAAATATTCAGTGGTAGGATCATTTTCGAATTGCAGAGTTTTTCTAGAGGAAATATGGTTGATACTTAGACAACATCTCACAATGATAGGACGGGACACACAGTCATTATTCAATGTAGCTGGCTCTTCATACCCATCCAATACAGAACATTTTAAGTGGATTCTCCTGAAATTGCTCAGTTCCTTTGGACACTGCTGCAGACATCAGGATGTGTCTATAAAATTACTCTTCTTAGTGCAATGGGAAAGTTAATCAGCAGGCTTTACATTATTTTTTAGACAAATCTGGAAATTAAGTTGTTTTGGTATAAATAGACCCAAGGAGAAGGCCGAGGATTGATATAGATATATATTTTGTAAGGTGCTGTTGGTCTTCAGTCTCTTGATAGTGGCAGTCTGTCAGGTTTGACAATGACATGTATGTGCGTGGGTGAACTTGAATCCAATGTGGGAACAGCAAAACATCCACAATGGGGACAGCGAAACTGGCTTGGGGGCTTTTCCTACTGCCTGCCTTTTTGCATTGATGCTCTCATGTCAGTTGTCCTCAAAACGTTTCTGTTGTCTCTTGATAGCCCAAAAATAAAAAGACAAGGTGAATTTGGTTAATAGACAACCATTGTACCATTCATGCACATATTTAGAAAAAAAAAAAAAAACAGTTTTCAGGACACAGGCTAGAAAACTAAAATTCAACCTGTTTTATAGCCAATAACCCACACACACACCACTACAACCACCACATTTTTTATTATTTTAAAAATATTGACAGACTATAGATAGAGGATTATCACCCACCCTCTCTTTTTTGTTACTTCTCATTTGTTGTCTTTCCTCATCACTATTTTCTTTTAGCTTCACACACACACACACACACACACACACACACATTTCTCTTTCCTCCTTTTTCTTCACACAGACTTCAGACCTTGCTGGCTCCATACATAATTTGTTTGGGTACCTAGTAGATTTCACTATGTCAATGAACCTTCATAGATAATGTCTCTTGTGACAAAGCACAGAGATTTTGATTTTCAATGGAAGCACTAGAAATAAAACATTGGGCAATATTCAATTGTCAAATTCTGTTTTGTTTTTAATATATAATAGGAAATGGTTAAAAGTCCCTCTTTCCTTCAATTTGTCCTGTGAGTGTCAGATTTTCCAAGCTCTCTTTCCTGATTATGTGACCTATAAATTTCAACTATCACTTTCTAATGTTAAGTATAATTGTCATTTTTGTTTCTATTTTCTCTAAAACTTCTTTGTTGTTCACATGTTCAGTCCATGGTATTCTCAGCATCCTTCTGTTGAACCACATTTATTTCACTTAAAGTCACTTCTTCATCCGTACATGATTGTCCAGCATTCACTGCCATATAGGATGACTGATGTTATGTAACAGTTCAGTACTCTTTTCTTTGTTTCTAACAATGTTTTTCTCTTTTTTTAATACTTTGCTTAGCTTTTGAAAGACGCCTTTGGCTGTGCCAGTGCACCTTCGGATATTGGTGTTGCACTTTCCATCCTCTATTAGAACACTTCCCAAATATTTAAATTGTTGTTCTTAAATTTAAAATGGGTTTGGAAGATTGTGTTGTGCCGGTCTTTCAAGTTAAGAGTGCCTATGTGTTCTAAAAATATCAGAATTTCATCTGCGCTGGTCATGGTGGAAAACACAAAATTAATTTAGGCACATTAAAATCATAAAAAAATTAAAGTTGTTATTCTCCTGTCCCCTTAAATCATTTTCATTTTTCCTGTTATAAATAAAATAATAGTTTTGGCCAATGAATTTTTTCTAACAAAGGGTTGGCCAAAAGGTTCCTTATACAGTGTAACCCGGATATAAGAGAGTTGTCGGGACCGGAGAAGAAGTCTCATATATCCGGGTTTCTCTTATATCCGGGTTTGGTCTATTTTATATACATTAACACAGGCTCTAATTTGGGACCAGAGAAAATCTCTCTTATATCCGGGTTACACTGTAAATGTTTCTCCCACCCTAAAAAGAAATTGACATTTGTCCTATTTAAGGTAATTATTAAATTTTGCAGTATCAAATCCTTGATTATTTTTTTTTTATTATATATATATATATATATATATATATATATATATATATATATATATATATATATATATCAAAATCCAGGTGGGCAGTGACCAACCATGACTGCTAGTTTCATGCGCTTTCACACAGTCATCAGGTATTCAGTGGCTGTAGTTCATAAAATAGGTACTCTTATACCACCAGGTGAGTCCAAGATGAGCCAACCAAACTCACCAGTGGAGGAGGTTAACCTATCTGGCCAAGATTAAAAAGAGCCAAAAACTTAAAACCCCCAAAAAAATGCTCAATACCTTAAGAAACAATAGTACTACAGTAGAGGAGCTTAGCGCTTCAAGTGAAAAAGTGCTCTACAAAACCCACATCAGAGCATTTACTAATATATATATATATATATATATATATGATATGTCCCGGAAAGGGATATATTTGATCGAAGTAGCTAAATGGTTTAAGCTACTGTAACTGAGTAGAACAATCTAGCAGGTAGCGTAATGGAACTGGTACTCATCGCAGTCAATAGGTGTAGTCCATCAATAAAAAGAAAGAACAGTAAGGTATAATCCAGTGTTCTTATAGATATTTTTATTTTTACAAAATAGTGCTGTAAAAATAGTAATGTAAATTTACAGAGCATTAATATTATGAATTAACTGATTTAAAATGTTTTTTTTGCTACACAGTTCTAGCCATGTTTCAAAAATGGAAGCTAAGAGCTTTGAATTTAATTTTGTAATTAAATTAAAGACATTAGTTCCATTTTTTGAAACATGGTTAGAACTGTGTAGTGAAAAAAAACATTTTAATTCAGTTTATAATATATATATAAGGTAACCCAAAAAGTTCTGTCCGTTTTTTGATTAGTCATTGAATGAAGTTGAAATATATACGAAATGCGTGTAGCAATTGTTTTCAAATTCGGACAGCCAGAAGTAGGAACATCAGATGTTATAAAAAAACACACGCACCGTGCCCGGCCATCAGTTATAACCCAGACAGCTGTGAGAAGGATGGAAGATCTCGTTTGGGGCTATTTGCTTTACGACTTCAAAGTGGGCTTATCAGCAGCTGCATTAAGTCGCCGCATATGTCAAGTGTTTGAGGATAGTGCTATGGATGAACGTACTGCAAGGCGTTGGTTTTGAAAATTTAAGTCGGGAGATTTGTCTCTCCATGATGAGCCTCACAGTGGACGACCACATGTCTTGAATGACAGAGCCCTGAAGGCGGCCATTGAAGAGGACAGTAGTCTAACATGTGATGAACTTGCAAGACAGTTCAACGTTTCCGATGAAACAGACTTCACCTGCACTGCCTGGGTAAGACGTACGAACTGAGCAAGTGGGTTCCGCAAATGCTGTTTGAGGTCCACAAGGGACAACGAGTGGCAGCCTGCGTATCGCTGCTTTCTCGCCACCGTACTGCATCCTTATTCAATCGAGTGCTTACCAGTGATGAAAAGTGGGTTCTGTACGAAACTCCCAAGTGTTCCAGACATTGGTTATCTCCTCAGGATGCTGTCCCTCACACCGCAAGACCGCCTATGCACCCACGCAAGATTATGCTTTGCGTCTGGTGGACAGGTCGTCAAGTGGTTCATTATGAACTGCTACCAACGGGCCAAACGGTCACTGGAGACCTATACTCGCAGCAATTGAAACGTATGCAACAGGCATTGCGCCAGAAGGAGCCAGCACTGGTGAATCGCAAAGGTGTGCTTTTCCTCCATGACAATGCCAGGCCGCATGTCGCGCGAGTGGTCAGGGATACCATACAGCAACTTGGGTGGGAAACTTTGTGCCATCCACCTTATTCACCTGACCTTGCACCATCTGATTACCACCTCTTCCACTCCCTGGATAATCATCTTCGTGGGAAATCCTTCACCAATGAAGCAGACTTGTGCAAAGCCCTCACAGACTTCTTTGCATCAAAACTCCCACGAGTTCTACTGCAAGGGCATTGAACAGCTGGAGACACGTTGGCAAAAGGTGCTGGATGCCGATGGCGATTACTTCGAAGACTAAATATAAGTTACACATACTGTGAAGCGTTTTCTCTTTTTTCCTTTAAAAACGGACAGAACTCTTTTGGTTACCTTGTATATAGTGTTTGTGTCTACACGTATGAGAATATATATTTTATATCAATATGAAAAATAGAATGGACAAGCAGTTCATTTTTTTTTTTTTTTTCTTCAACCTTGTCTGCTCAAAATGAGTGTTTATTTAAAGAGACTAATTATAAACAGATGGTAAGGTAATGTCACATGTTGACTTTTATAAAGAATATAATTTCAGGTTTCTCTTCAGAGATTGTTGAGATGAAGGAGGAGGTGGAGGAAAGAAAATTAAGTGGAAATATGGGGAAGCATGAGAAGCTGTTGGAGGAGAGATGTAAAGGTAATGAGAGACTGGGGTATAGAACATGGAAGGTAGTTAGAGAAGAAGCAAGTCAGGAGCAGAGAACATGAAAGGTGGTTGGAGGAGGGAGATTGGATTAGAGAAGATTGGGAAAAGAAAAAGACGAGACTGAAGTAAGATCGCTGAGAAACATCATTGCAGAAGAGAATGCAACACTAAATGCACAATTGTGCATCATCAAAATCAATTGATGAACCAAAAAGTGTTTCAAACAATTTTTTTTTTTTCATTCTTATGGATGTTTTCTATTTCAAAAGCAAAAAATATTTACATGTATGACCTTCCTTAGGGAAAATTACCAGTGGTTTAAAATGCTGTACAAAATTCAATAAACGTTGCACATAATCATTATTTATGTACGTAGTTATGTATGAGGGAGTGAATAAGAAGTGCGATAGAAGAAATTATTTGCATAGAACTTAGGCTTACATCTAGACATTTCAACTAAAAAATGATGAGACCCAGCTGCCAATCTAGTACTGCGCTTAAATTTGTGATGTTGATATACCAATTTTTTATATATATATCCGAATGTAATGAGAATGAAAATAATATAAATTCTAATGTTCACAGCATTAATTCAAAAAAGGACTCAATAATTATTTATTATAATAATTTTTACATATGGACTAAAACAACATGCTCACTACAAAGATGAAGCCACATTGAAACAAGAATGTATTTTTGTAGTGAGCAAGTTGTTTTTGTCCGAATCTAAAAATTATATATATATATAATATAATTTTAAGGTATTATATTGAAAACATCAAAATCGCTACACAATTGCAGTTATGTTTTGATGCATATCAAATGCATCTCATCAGGTGATTGTAAATTACTGGTGAGTGAATGATTTATTTAGATTTAAAAGCAAAATACAACCCCTTTTATGAAAAAAAGAAAAGTGGGGGTTATAAGGTTTGTGGGCTTAACTCAGATCAACCAATCAAATATATGACCTACATTAAATTTAAACTAAGCAAAGAAGCAAAATTAAGAAATTTTTTCATAAACGG
>CAHIKZ030004671.1:890000-1067500 GCA_903632075.3 Acanthosepion pharaonis
GTTTACTGGGAGTGAATGAGAATGAGAAAGACAATAAAAGAACATGGTTCAGGAAGACAGAAGATGGCAGTTAACATTGTATTTTAATTTTGGAAGAGCAGGGATGGCAGAGAAGCTAGAAACTGGAAGAGAAATCCACAGATAAGAAGTGCAAGAAAAGAAACTATTAGAATAAGGCGTACAGTTGCGTCTAGCTAGTTCAACCGTAAAATGATGTGACCTAATTGCCAATCTAGTAGTATGCTTAAATTTATGCAGTCAAAGTACCAAAAAGAAGAGCCTATTAGAACAATTGCCATTAAAATATTTATAGAAAAGGGAAGTCACATCATGGCTGTGGGTTAAGTTAAATACCATTAATCATCATTTTCTTTATTTCACATGTTGTTTAGGATTCATTAAAGACAAAAATTCCTGTCAAATATAAAACCAGGATGTTCCATAATGAAGATCTTCATTGTCTTTGTTTAAATTTAAAATGAATTTTCTTTTATAATATATCCCATCAGCACAGAGGTGAGCATGGCTCTCCATAAATTTGTTTACCATTACCCCATAATGAAGCATCCAAATATTTATTAACCTTAACTTAGTCTGACATAAGGCCAATCATTATCAGACAGAATTATTAAACTTTTTTTTTTTCCTTTTTTTGTTTTCAGCTGAGAACAGCTTGCTCGGCATGTCCAGTTGTACAGAGAGCAAAGATGACTTTTTCTCCAGGGCCAATTACGGGGGGTCTGATGTTATTCTTCGTAAGAAAAGTGATGGTAAGATAATATCTTCTTTTTTTTCTTTTTAACCTCTCCACTTTGGTACACTTAACTAAAAAATGCATTGTATTTGGGAACCAATTGTAATATTTCGAAAAATAAAGTTGATAAAAAAAAATGGAAATTATTTATGACTCAATATAATATTTACAAGAGTAGATGAGAATTTTTATAACTTAATAAGAAATAAATAAATACTTGGAAAGATTCCATGTGGCCAGAAGATCCTTCATTGTCATTCAACGTGGCCTGATGATCCTTCATTGTGATAATGAAACTTGATTTGCCTCAGTTTTTTACATTTAATCATCTTAAATTTAATTGGCTTAATATTGAATTGAGCCATGTTAAATCTCAAAATGTTTCATTTTTGCACAGTTTTGTATCCAAAAAGCAATTTTTCTAAAAAAGAAAAAGTAATGGATTTTTATTGACAGATTTTTTATTACTTTAAACATTATTTTTAGTGGATACTCATATTTGAGTAGACGTTCTGTTTATCTATTAAGCAGTATATTTATTTTCAGCTACGGATATGTGTGTGTGTGCATAAATTAGGAATTAATGAATATTATTTATAATCCAACATTATTTCTTATATCTATAAATGACGTGTGTTTAGGTAGACATTCTTTTTCCCTTTCTATTTTTTTTTTTCCCCCCACATCTACTGGCGTTGGGCATTCAAGATGCACATATTTCTTAAAAAGGGAGAATGAATCTTGCTTTACTGCAATGTCTTTCATGGCTGATTAGTCTAAAGCACCCACTGCTGGCTTGATGGTTTCTCCTATATAGGAGGGTCAGGTCTCTCGGAAGGCACTATTTCTTTATTAAAGACTCTGTAATGCCAGTAGACATGAATTATGCTGAAACCCCCGTGAATCCACTAATGATAACATTTATAGTAATAAGGTATGCTCCATAACTAATGTTTCCATTCAACAGAATAGAAACACTTTCTTTTTGTATTTTTTAACATAGTCACCACTATTGGCTATCCCTTTTCAAGATGCTCTTCATGTAGTGGTTTGGTTTGTTTTGTTTTGATTTTACAGCATATCAACCTCAATTGATCATTTAATGCCAACAAAATTTATTGTTGGTAATATTTTTTTTTTAAAATCTATTTCTGGTAATATTTTTCCTTCAAAAATTCTATTTCTGGTAATAATTTTTCAATTATGTAATATTTTCCTTTTCTTTAAAAAATGTATAGCTGGTAATATATATTTTTCTTTTTTTCTAAAATATATCGCTGGTAATGTTTGTTTTTCAAAAATGCATTGTTTTTTTTTTTTTTTTTTTTTAGATTTTTCTGTAGATCCCAATTTCTTTAGTGTAATTTATGATGTTACTTGAATTAGTATTTTTGAATAGATCCTTTAGGCTATCCAATTTATAGTGTTTACTATGGATTTGTCAGAGATTATGGTAATTTAATAGGATGTGTTTGACAATATAAGATTCTTGGCATGGGACACATGTTTGGAGGTATCTCGTTTTTTAGGAGATGTTGGTATCTTCATGTAGTGGATTGAGAGGTTTGTAGCAATGCCAAGAATACACTGTGTCATATACATCGTTGTCATTACTATTGAAACACATTTGCCTAACTGTGCTCACATCCACTATTTGTTTTCCAATTGTCAATGCCAATTAACTGATGCAATCTTTTCCAGTTTGAGGAATTCAGTTCAAGTGAGGCAGTAAACAACTAAGATACAAGTGATTACTGGGTGTGAAAAAATTAGAAACAGAAACATTTCTAAGGAGTGAGAACAAAAGAAGAGTGACCAGGAGGACAAGAGATAACAATTGACATTGTCTTTAAATTTTTGAAGATTAAAGTTGGCTGGAAAGCATGGAGCCCAAAGCAGGAAGAGCAAGAAAAACTGTTAGCACAGAATTGCAGTTACACCTAGCCAGCTCAACTGTGAATTGATGAGATCTCAACTAGACACTTTTGCTTTGTATGCACTTTTATGCCAGATACCATTCTGCCAGACTACCACTCAGCTGCTATCTTTAACAAGGAAAAATAAATCATGAGTTATTGGCAAGAATTTTAAAATTCTGTTGTCATTTCACTAACATCTGCCTCCAAACTCATCACATAATAAGAGGCATCACTTTTGGAGCACCTCCTCCTCACTCATATATTCATTTCATTCATGTATTCTTGTATGTCCTTAAATCCCTACATAATGTAATGCATTTCTAAAAGTTTATCTGAGATCCTTTGGGATTAACTGCAGACATTAGGAAGTGTTTTTTCATCTTTACTGGAAAGGCACTGAGTTTGAGATTTTCCTTTTTTGTTTCTTTGGGGATTTTGTTTTTTTTTCATATGGATTGTACTTTTTTTCATATGGGATGTGAATATTTTTAATTATTGCTTTCCTTCTTTAGTGCAATGGAAGGATGCTTTCTGGAATTATTTTTTTTTATAATATATATGATTATTTTTTAATGAATATTTTTCTTTTTCTTTCTTATCACAAATTTTGCACATTACAGCCATGTCACCAGAACATGATGCTGTCAAGTTGCAGCGACGTACATCCTACTTGATGGCCACTGCAAGGGAGCGTACAGAACTCAGTCTCCCTGTTCAGCACCCCCTGGACAGGCTCACCACTGCAACCCATGCTTTGGATTCAATGTAAGTAAATATTATGCATTGTTTCTTAACCAGATGAGGGGTTTCACTAACAATGCTCTATCTCTTTCAACACATTGGGGAGGTGCTACCTGGGAGATGGGTCTCTTGTGCGAAGATGAATTTCATTACAACTCTTACATGAAAACAATAAATAAAATTTATGAAGCTGTTATGAAAACATAAAATTTTGATGGCTGAAGTAAGCTGTTAGTAGTCAGTGTTTGGAATCAAGTAAAAGCTTTCATTTCAAATGCTGATCTTCAAGGCAGCCAGATCTCTTTAGAAATTGTGGAAACATAATTTTTATAAAATACCTCATTTGACCTTGTGCATCCCCTTTTATAGAAGAAACTGGCATTTGATCAGGTGTGCTTTAAACACGTTGGCCACAGAGAGCACATCACAGCTCACTCAGCAAGGTTGTATAAATTCTTTTCAGGAATAATTTCACTCCAAGCAAGGCAATAATGCCAGCAAGATGCCAAGGGTTGCTGAGGGTAAAAAAAAAAAAGAATGGGAAGACTTTAGTGAGGACAATAAGACAACAAGATTCAGATGACAATGATTGATGTTGCATTGAAAGTTTCAAAGAATATAAGTGGCAGAGAAGCAAGAAACCAGAAGAGATGTCCACAGTTGAGAAGTGCAAGAAAAGAAACTATTAGAATACAAATTACACTTTAATCTAACTATTACAACAGTAAAACAATGAGTTGCCAATCTGGTAGTACAGTAAAATTCAAACAGTCAAGGTACCAAGGAGGAAGAGCTCATGAGAACAATTGCTATAAAAATATTTATAAAAAAAACAGAGGGCAGCCATATCACTGTGGTGTTGAAAGTGACTGAAGTCAAAATGCCAGGTCAGGACTGTTAACATTACCAAACCTTCTTTTTGATTTTATCAAGAATCTCAAGTTATAAAGCAGGAGAAACAGATTAGATTTGGCAGCAATCTTCAATGCATGGACAAATGGTACATTTATAAATGTACAAGATAAATTCTGGCAAGAAAAAATTGTCTAGCATAACACAATGAACCAATTTTCCTGCAGTTGATTCAATATAACCACTCCACTTCATGTTAGTGGAACCAAGAAGGCACAATGAGTTGCTCTCCTGGAGGTTAGCATCAGCCATACTGATAGTGGAGAGCAAAAATATTTCTCTATGATTAGTTTATTTTGGAGGTATTAAAATTTACAACACATTTTTTGCACCAGTTAATTGATTGGGGTGTCATTTTCAAGAGCAACTGCTTTGCTTTAAATTGTTGAACCAATCAGACTTACTATTAAGACAGGACTAAGTAGTTGTCATTAGTATAAATACTGAGTTAGGAACAAATGACATTTTGGACATAGAAATCAACATTGCATGGTGAGTGATAGTTTCATGCCTTGTACAATCGTCAGATTATGGTTTGATGATTGATTTCTGTGAGCACCACTGTGTTTATATCTACAAGCGCTGTGTCCCTAATATTGACCACCCATAAATATAATAAATTTTTAAGCATTCATCTCTAAAGAGATGCAAATATGGATGTATTGACTATAATTTTTGAGAGACTGAAGATTCACAAACATTGAAGGCTTGTTTGGATTCCTCCTCCTCCTCCGCATTCATCTTTTTGGATTTGTCAATACAACAAAGGGATTAATCAGCAAAAACATTGTGTTGACATCAAGCAAAATATGCACTGTCTGTGCTTTGAAATCTATTAATTTCTTGTGTGTGTGTGTGTGTGTACACACTGATTACACTATCGGAGACTTTAGCTTGTTTTCATTATTTTAGGCACACTTTACCACATGGTGGCCACCCACAGACAATACATGCTAAAAAACCAAAACCAGCCACCCTGATGGAAGAAAAGGTAGGAATTACAGTTTCTTTCTTGTCTCCATCTTGCTTCATTTCTCACTTTTGATTGTGCTCTCTGTCACTCTGTTTCTGTTTGCTCCCTCGCCCTCTCTACCTTACTCGGTTTTACCCTCTCTTCCTCGCTCGGTTTTACCCTCTCTTTCTCTTCCTCGCTCGGTTTTACCCTCTCTTTCTCTTCCTCGCTCGGTTTACCCTCTCTCTCTCCCTCGCTCGGTTTACCCTCTCGCTCTCTCTCTCTCTCGGTTTACGCTCTCGCTCTCTCGGTTTACCCTCTCGCTCTCTCGGTTTACCCTCTCGCTCTCTCTCTCTCTCTCTCTCTCTCTCGGTTTACCCTCTCGCTCTCTCTCTCTCTCTCTCTCTCTCTCGGTTTACCCTCTCTCTCTTCCCCGCTCGGTTTACCCTCTCTCTCTCTCTCTCTCTCTCTCTTTCTCTTCCCCCTTTCGGTTTACCCCTCTCTCTCTCTTTCTCTTCCTCTTTCGGTTTTACCCCTCTCTCTCTCTCTCTCTTCCTTGCTAGGGTTTGCCCCCCTCTCTCTCTCTCTCTCCTTTATTCGGTTTACCTTTCTCTCTTCCTCACTCGGTTTACCCTCTTTCCCCCTCTCTTCCTCACTTGGTTTACCGTCTTTCTCGCTTGTATTATGCCTCTCTTTCTCATGGTTTACCACCTCTCTCTCTCTCTCTCTCTCTCTCTCTCCCTTCCTCACTCAGTTTACCCCACCTCAATTCACCCTCTCTTTGCTCTTTCTGTCTTTGCTGTATTTCTTGATGAGAAAGGGCAACTTCTTTTTGAAAAAATGTAATTCTTGCATCACTTCCAATGCAGAATGCCTGTGCCACCGCCTCCCCTCCAAACCCTTCATTTCAGTTGATACTTAGCTGCCATCTACCCCAATTCTTTATTCTTTCCAGAGCACACCGTCCATAGCCGAAGAACAGCAGCAGCAGCAGCAGCAGCCACATCAGCAACAACTCCAGACTAAAACAGAGCTTCCACCTCAACCCCCAAGTCCACAATTTGAAACCCTAAAAGAAGGGAACTTGTCCTGTAAAAGTGCCATAATTGATGGAAAGGTAAACACTTTGTTTTCTGTCTTTTTCCTTCTCTCTTCCTCCTCCTCCCTTCAATCTTCTATCATGTCTCTTTCTTCCTTCCCATCCTCACCCGACAGATTTCTTTACCTACTCGGCAATATGATGTCTCTTGGGAAACATCAAATAACAGAATGGTAAGAAAAATAGATGAAGATACTTTTCTGTGAAAAACATTCCTTACAAGACTAAATGATTGCCAGCTCCAAATTTGTTTTTTTTTTGCAGTCATCTCTTCACCGACACAGGCTGTATAGTTTATAAAATGTGATTTCTGTTTCTGTTTTTACCTGAAGGAAAATTATGAAAATATAAGAAAAATATCAGAAGTTGTTTTTTTGTTTTAACTCATCATTAGAATATCTGCAGACATGTTTCTCTCGATCTCTAACTATTGAAGAAAGGCAACATATGAAGAACTGGAATGAGTATGATGTATAGTGATCTACCCGCTGATTCCATGTTCAAGTGATATTCTCACTTATGAAATCTGATGGATCTGGTTTTGTTTAAAAAAAATGTTTTCCTTATCAAAAGCCAGAAATGAAACAGCTTAACAGAAAAAGAAAATGTTTGTTTTTAGCCAAGACCCATCCCAACTTTTCTATAGACTTTTTCAAAATAATTCATAAATAAAGTAGATTTCTCAGAAGGGAAACTGATGGTGATGTTGCTCAAACTTATGAACTTATGACCTGCATAAAGAGAATTACTGATATATATATATATATATATATATATATATATATATATATATATATAGAGAGAGAGATAATATTAGTGGTAAATATACACATACATATGCAAAATATATAAATATATATACATAGATTTTCTGGAGTTGTTTTTTCTGTTTTTTTTTTGAATTTGTAGGTCTGATGAATTGGATCGTATTTACAATTCCAATGGATTAAATTATGACCATGAAATATTAGTGTTTAAGCCTTTTTTTTTATATATATATATATATATATATATATATATATATAATTTATTCGAAAATTTTAACATAAATATGTTATAAAATCACTACAAAAATAGACATTTTGTTTCAACACTTCTGGTGTCTTATCAAGTGTTGAATACTCTGTATTGCACTCTTTTAAGAATACATTTTTTTAGAATAGCATTTTTGGTTATTGGAAAATTTACGCGTTTTCCATATGCATATATATATATATATATATATATATATATATGTGTGTATATATATATATATATATATAAAATATTTTATATTATGTATATGTATGTATATATTTTGACATTTATGGACTTCATATAGACTTATATATATGTATATATATATATATATATATATATATATATATATATATATATATATATGTATTCCTCTGGTAAGGAGGAAGTTCCACTCACACAGCTTCTACCCCAGAACTGTCACTCTCTGGAACTGACTCCTGAGAGGATACTTCCCCAAACTCTACAATTTTAAGCTTTTCAAGTAGGTATCTTCACTACTTCACTAAAAAAGTGCAAACCCTGATGAATAAAGGCCCCAAACTTGATAAACAATTTTTTATCATCTAAATGTTTGTTATTATTAAGAGGAAAGACCAAAGCATTTTTTTTTTTTGAGTCAGTAAAATTGCCACAAAATCAATCATGTCCACCATTTTTGACAATTTTGTAAGCAAAAATGAAATTCTCCATTTAAGATCTTGTAAAATTCAATTAAGTTTTTTTCAAAAGTTATTGAAAATTAGAAAATTTAAAGTTTACTTAATGTACATTACTTAATTTTTTAGCAGAAAAAATTTATTTGAAAATAAGAGAAGCATGTCTAACCATGGTGATTGATTTTGGAGGTGAGAATTGACGTTTATGTCTATGTATTGACGACTAATATCAGAGCAATTTATTGGACAAAAAGACAGAAGTGACAGTATTTTCAAATTTTAAGTGAACCAGCTTATTTAACTATGAAGCAATTCTTAAAAATTAAATACTTTCAAAAGTCTAGTATTGTTTTTTTTTTTTTCTTAGGTACTTTTTTTTTAACAAAGATATGTCTGAAACCTGCATTGCATCCATGAAATTGAATCTAAAAAAGAAAATAATTTATAATTGCTGTATGTCTCTCATTGAAAAACAATAAATTAATATATTTAAAAAATGAAATTAAAATATTTAGTGAAACGGTATGTAAAAAAGAAAATTTAAAAATTTGAAAATGTTACAATGACGATCAGTCAGAGAATTTGATACATGCTAGCCAGAAGGAAAGTAAAACAATTTCTTAAGACCTTTCTCTTAAAACACATGACCTTTTATTTCTGAGCTATGCATTTATAGTTTTAGAGAAAACGTTTTTCATACTTTTTTTGCATATTAAAAAATATTTTAAAAATATTATTGTATTGCAGATTGTAACAAGCTTTCAAAGTTATGATCCTTAAAAATAGATCTTTTTTATAACAGCATTTCCAAAAAGACACAGATTCAAACATAATTTTAAAATATTTAACAACTTTATCACATTTTGTATTTAAAATTGAAAAATAAAATTCTTGTAAAAATCCATTTTTCACTGGGAAAATATTTTGGCTTCAGACAATAGTGTCCTTAATATATATTATTCATAAAAGCTTTTTACTTAAATAATGTCTTAGTTTTATTAGGTTTTGTATTTTACAATTCAGAGCTGAATTTTTAATTAAACCAGGTTTCGATTTACAAAAAAATCAATGATTTATATTCTTTTAACTAATATAATCACAAAATTGCTCAGTCGAATTTTCGAGTTTTCATAAATTAAATGGTGGGTGTGGATAACAGATGTAAAACAAATATTTTTATAATGACTTTCTAAAAAACAAACAGTTCCAAAATAATTTCATTTGTTTGTGAATAAGTTCTGAAAGTTTCACTAAAATCTGACAATTGTTTGATTATTGCAAGAATTTCCAGATTAATGCTTTTCAACTGAAAAAAAGGCACTAAAAAAAAACAATGGTAAATCTTACATGACTGCTGATGTTAAAAAAAAAACAAAAAAAATGAATTAACAAAAATTTCAAACATACTAGAAAGGTATCTGTCTATATTTCTGAGATGAGATATTATGTACAGTATTTACATTATTCGGACTATTGTCCTCATCTTTGTCACCATATTTATTACAACGTTTTGGCCATTGTACGCTCCAGCCTTCTTCGGGTAGTTGTAATATCGAACTGAACCCTTTATTTCGCTCATTGGAGTAGACTTCTAGTTCCATGTGCCATGTTTAATGGATGTCAGTTATCTCCTGTTAATTCCCCTCTCCAAGTTCTCCACTGCCTTATCCGGGTATCAAGGACACATAGCACAGTGGATAAAGGCATTAGTTAGATCCAGTGACAAGACCCAAAAGAGTGTGAGTTCAAATAAAGAAATAATTAAAAAAATACTTTGGTCTTTCCTCTTAAACATTTTGACATTTTTTTTTTATTTTGACTTATTTTGACTCATCCCCGACACCTTACAACAATCTCGTTCAGTAATCCTCTACCGCAAGTGGCTCTTGGGCCTTTTATAGGATGAATGATAATAAAAGGAAATAAGAGAAAAACCTTTTATGCTGACACATTTTGTTTCTGGGAGAACATTATCACAGCAAATCCAGAAATTTTATTGAAAAAGACTATTTAAAAATCTGCATGAAACTCAAAAACGCTGATTCTTGTATTTTGTTTTCTTCCTTGTCAAACTATGATAATGTATTTTTATTAAAGAGATTTGTGAAAAGAAAGTTGTGAATGAATTATGGACATTTTTTCTTTTTCCTTGCAGAGATCCAGTGACCGTTCCTGGAAAACTTACATGGTACTCTTAAAAGGTCATGAACTTTATCTCCAAGATAAACGAAAAGAGGGCAATACAAATGTAAGTGTAACAAGCAATATTTTTTCTTAAATAATCTCAATTTTGATCCAGGGTTGTCATTAGATACCTTTTGAGTTTCAAATAGGCTACATTAATTATTCTTTTCAAGAGGGGAGGGGAGGATGATACCCTTGTGACGTGCTTATTAAAACCACCCCTTTTATTAAATATTCAGGAAATTCATGGAAACAGCATGCATTCTTGGACAAAGCATTTCATTACTGAAATTATGAAAACATTTCTGCCCTCTCCTTTTATTCCAACCACCCTGTCTCTTTGAAAATCAAATGTAATTGAACGGAGAAAACATATCTAATGACAAAATTCATTTTGTCAACCCAATTTTAAACATTCAATAATTTACTAAAGAATTTTTAACAATTGATAAATATGACAAAATAAAATCGGAAAAGTTTCAAAAGTTACTATTTGCAAAAAGAATTGATGAAAATATTTTTATTTTCTGTCAAACATGAAAATAGTAATGTTTAACTTTTTACAAATAGTTTTGTATGTATGTGTGTGTGTGTGTGTGTGTGTGTGTGTATATATATATATATATATATATATACACATATATATATTGTGTGTATTTAGGCAGCATATTTTCATTTATACACGTTTCATTAAATAATATAGACAAGTGTTGTCTATTTATTTTATGTAAAATTTGTTCAGACTTCTGATAAGTTTGATAACATTATCATTAAACGAAGAAAGAAATTCACAATATTGATCCATATTTTTAATATAATCTAAGCTTTCGCTTACTTAAGCCATTATCAAAGATGTAAATCACAAACATATTAAACAATATACGGACACGACAGTGATGATAGTCTGTCATTGTTTACATAGTGGATCACTAACAACGATAAACACGCGCATATAAGATGCTAGAAGCGAAAATCCCACCGCATCTCATGACATCACACATGACTACACGAGAGTGAATTGTAGAATGAAATAAGGAAAGCCGTTGGTATAAACCAATGGCTTCTGTTACCAATTATAGACATTTAAGAATATTTGTAGACATGCCATAATTGATTTTGTTTAGGTTGGGTTTTAACTGTTTGATGTATAATGCTTCAAGTATTTTTAGTTTTTGTCTATTGTTTTCATGTCAAAGTATAGTTGTGTTTTCGACCATCACACCACAAACTCGCTTTCATGACGCTTGACACTACATTTTAATGAAAACTCTAACATTTTAGGCATTTAAAACAACATGCCTGCCCGCACACACAATTCCGTAAAATACTTGTCGAAAACACAACTATACTTGTGATTTACATCTTTGATAATGGCTTAAGTAAGGCCTAAAGCTTAGATTATATTAAAAATATGGATCAATATTGTGAATTTCTTTCTTCGTTTAATGATAATGTTATCAAACTTATCAGAAGTTATTTGAACAAATTTTACATAAAATAAATAGAACACTTGTCTATATTATTTAATGAAACGTGTATAAATATATATATATATATATACATGAATTATTCACACAAAACTAATGCAAAGGTTAATGATTTAAATGAGACATCCATCTCGCAAAACAATTCAAATAGTACACAAAAACCTCCAGATCCGTTATGAATGAATTGATCCTTGTTTATATAAATTTCTGCGATTAGTTGTTATTTTTTTACTACAAGCTTTCGTCTGTTCCTACAGACATCTTCAGGTATATAATAGATGTTGTTCTTGTTTTTTCTCTTAGTAATAAGAGGACATTGAAAATATATGTGTATTGTATCCAAATGCTATTGAAAATGAGATATTGGTTTTGAATGCGCCAAAGCTTATTACTAAGAGAAAAAAACAAGAACAACATCTATTATATACCTGAAGATGTCTGTAGGAACAGACGAAAGCTTGTAGTAAAAAATAACAACTAATACGGCAGAAATTTATATAAACAAGGATCAATTCATTCATAACGGATCTGGAGGTTTTTGTACTATTTGAATTGTTTATAGATGGATGTCTCGCCATTTAAATCATTAACCTTTGCATTAGTTTTTGTGAATAATTCATGTATTTGTAAATTGATTGCACGCTTATTGTAATATATATATATATATATATATATATATATATATATATATATATACACACATTTTGATATCAAAATGGTTTTGTAAACAAACCTAGTCTGATGAAGTTTTAAAGAACAAAATGTGTCACACAAAAACTTTTTCCACTTTGTCATACATCTTTCTTCCACACACACACACACACACATATATATATATATATATATATATATATATATATATATATATATATATAAAACATAGAATTTTAAGGTATGCTATATTTATAGGTTTAAAGTTCTCAATATCAGAGACAGAGCGTATGCAAATATAAAAAGAGCATTGAAGTCAACACCCAGATGTGACATGGCCTGATGATTGCATTTAGCATGAAACAGACTGTCACCTCTGGCTGTTGACTTCAATGTCTACTTATATAAAGAAAAGGAAGCTTTTCTTTTGCCCTCTGATGGACTTTATAAAGACAAATGTAAGGATTTTATTTTGTGACATGTATTCATAAACAGAACTAAAGATGTTAGTTTTGCAAAAGTTTTAGATTTAAGAGACACTCATAAATATTCTTCAGGTGTGAGTCAAGGTAAATTATGGAGGATGCTAAGTGATGTCATTTAAATTCTAATAAATGCAAGTAGTGTTGTTGTTGTTGTTGTTGTTGCTGATTTTTTTTTTTTTTTTTTTTTTTTTCTTTATTTCCTATTTTATTTTAATTTAATTTGATGAATTATTTATTTATTTTAATAATAGAAAGTTTTCATTTAAGCATTTTCTTTTAATTAAAAAAAATATTTATAGTCATGCATTTTGGCTTGGGAAAGGAGTATATATGTTTTAGTGGATATTTTTGTAAATCGTCAGTAAAGAAAAATTTTCCTTTTGTCTTTATTCATATTGTCTTTTTTACAGTCACTTTCTCACAGACGCACCGTCGCCTCCCTCTGTCTGTTCTACAAATACTTTCATGGAAATTGCTCCGAGGAACTGCATTCGCTGGTTCCCAAACTTCATGAGTTCAAGCGCCCCACGAGGCTGGCATCCCGCTCTCACCCCTTCACTGTTAAACTCATAAATGTAGCCGTCTCTACTACTCTAATAGCTTCATGTCTCGCACCTCTCGCCCGTGGAACTCTCTTCCCTTCTCCTGTTTCCCTGAGAGTTATAATCTCCAGCTATTCAAGTGTAATGTCAATCGACATCTCCAGTTGCCTTAATCTATCTACTACCCTCATCCTTTCTTCTATCACTCCTATCTGATCTTCCTATTTTCTGTAACCCCTTGCGTCCTAGTGGCTCCCCGCCTTGCTTGGGGTGAAATGCTTAAAAAAAAAAAAAAAAAAAAAAAGATATATTTTTATTTGTATCTGAATTTTTACACACCCGCGTAGGAAAATGAAAAAATGGGCTATATATGGTTTATATACAATGCACTGCACACATATATTTATCACATTGACTGCCAACTAGAAGATAACTCGTGGTTAACAGTTTTTATTATGATGCCAATTATGAGTTATTTTGTGCTGGACATTTTCTGATACATTTTCATCTGCGAGCAACAACAATAGATTTATTTTCAGTGATACTTTTAGTGTAAAAACAATGTTATGACTTCAACTGAAGCTTGAAATCAACAAATAAAATTTTTTTTATTGCCTAAGTTGGCTATTATAACATTGGCATTTGAAGTCAGATTTTGTAATTGGCATCTGGAAATCAACGTATTAAATTAGAAATGTAGCCTTCCTAAAAATGCAAAGATAAAGCTAATAATTTTTTTTTCTTTTTCTTTATTTCACTGATAACATTCACGTTCCTGTTAATGGCTAGAGAAGTTCATAAATCCGCAAACAAAACACTATGAACTTTGAACAAGTCTCTATAAATTTGGTCGGGATGGACAACAACTTATACACAAACTAGAAAAAAATGTTTAAATAAAGCAAAGTGTCAGTTGATTTTAATAAATTTTGTTTGAATACTTCTTTAGAAATTGCTTTGTTTATATTTCGGATATGAAACTGAATAGATATGAACTTTTGAAAATCTGAACACGGAAAAGTGTGCTTAAAAGGCAAAATAGAATCCTGCTTAATCACAATGCTCTTTGTGACTCAAATGGTTAAAACACATTTGATCTAATGACAGTTTCTCCTGCAAAGAAAGACAGAGTTCAAATCCTGCCAGAGGATGCTTCTTTCTCTAAAATTTTTCAAATGTTCAGGCTTGTAGATGAAATAAAATACTGTTTTTAAAAAAATAAACAGGGTATCTACTCAGATATGGATATCCATTAAAAATAACATTAAATTAATTCATTGCTTTTTTTATATACAAAATAGTGAATTTCAACCTGTTTGAAAGCAAAAGCAAACCGCTTACAAGCATATGAGTGAGTGTGGTAATTGGTCAAACAATTCATGCTTGTTTGGTTAATTTCACTGACCAAGAGTGGAGTGGGATTTAGGTAGATTTTAAATCATTTCATCCCAAGCAAGGCAGGAGTGCCTTGGTACGCAGGATGTTACAGAGAATGAAAGAAAAAACTTGGATTTAGGTAGATTGAGGATAAAAGATGAGTGGGGAATTCTAGTCAACAGAAGATGGCAATTGACATTGCATTTAAATTTTTGAAGATTGTAATTATCATGTAAGCAAGTAAGCAGAGGTGAATTCCACTGTCGTAAAGTGTGAGAAAAGAAACTGCTGATTACATTTAACTACTTCAATGCTAAAAGTATGGGACCTAGATGCCAACCTAGTAACATGCTTAAATTCATGTAATTAGGGTAGCAGGGAAAAAACTTGTCAGAGGAGTTACCATGAAAATATTTGTAGAAAAGACTGAGGGAAGCCACATGAATTCATCTCTTCTCTGAAATACTGAACTTGTACTTAATATACTTAAGTAAATTCTTTCTCATTTGTTTTCCATGGAGATCTTCAATCAATATTTGTTTTTCTTTTCCAGTCTCAGTTCTTAACGGAGATGGAACAGCCAGTATCCATCAAGGGTTCATTGGTAGAAGTGGCCACTGACTACACCAAGAAGAAATACGTCTTTCGTCTGACCACACAAAATGGGTCAGAATTTTTATTCCAGGCTGATGACTCTGATACGATGATGTCCTGGATTCAGGCCATCAAAACAAACAGTGAACAGGAAGATGAGGTATCTGCTGATTGATTTTCTTTTTTTTTAAAGCACTGAGTCACCTTCTAAATCATCCAATACCCAATTGAAAATCGAGAACACATTTTCAACAAGCCTCAGTTACCTATTTAAAAAAAAGTACATATTTTGTTGGGACACACCAAAGTCTGTATTTAGTGATTTTAGTAACCAAAATGTAAAAAAAGGAACTTTTTAAATGGACACATGGCACAGTGGATAAAGGTGTTGGTTAGATCCAGTGACAGGACCCAAAGAGTGTGAGTTCAATACCCGGTTAAGGCAGTGGAGAACTTGGAAAGGTGAATTAACAGGTGATAACTGATAATGGACATCCATTAAACATGGCATGTGGAACTAGAACAGCCTACCCCAGTGAGCAAAATAAAGGGTTCAGTTCGACATTCCAACCAGTTGAAGAAGGCCGGAGCATACAACGGCTGAAATGTAATAAATATGGCAACAAAGATGAGGACAATAATCTGCATAATGTAAATAATACCTCATCTCAGAAATATAGACAGATACTAAAAATTTTTAATTCTACATAATTTTATATTACTATAAATGTGAATGGGAACATGAGTCTGAATTGACATATCCCTCATTTTAATCAGTGAAATTAATGTCGATCCTTACTAAAGAAAATTGTACCTCCTGACAGGAATCTTACTTGTATTCCTTTTTTTTTCTGTCACAGAAATCACTCCTTTAGTTAAAGTGTGCTCTACCAATTAGGCCACGGGAGACCATGGTGAAAAACAAAGCTCAATTTATGACTATTTTGCTCAACATTATTCTGTAAAAAGAGATTTTTTTTTTAAATGTTTGGCACAAGGTCATAATTTAGAGAATGCAGCTAAGGATCAGATTATTTGTGAAATTCACTTGTTTGTTGTTGCATTATCAGGATGGAAGGTGGGAGCAGTTAAATATGAAGATAAATATCTGCTAAGTTCATCCATGCTATTGGAACCCCTTTTCAAAGTGGGTAGCAGACATCTGCTGAGAAATCTCAGTCAGCTGTGGTATATCAAAACTTTGTTTAAAAATAAAAAAATCATGTATACTGCTACCACTTAACATTAAAACTTCACCAGTTGAAGTGTCTGATGGCAGATCCCATGTCCCTGCAACAGTATTGGGGAACTCTCCTGTCTCTCTGTTCACAAATGAACTAACCATTTAATATTAACAAGAAAATAGCCTACCTAGGGCAATGATATCTTAGTCCCTTCAGAATGCTTCCAACTTTTCTAAACAGTCTGCAAAACTTCTTTAGGATTACCATTAGCTACCTTGTCACATTCTCCTTAATCTCGTCCATGGTCTGAAATTTCTTCCCTTTCAACAGAAATAGCCAAAAGTTTCAAGGGACCAAATCTAAATCAGGTGCTGGTGGAATGGGGGGGGGTGCGGGGAGGTTACACACCTGGTGGATGAGATTTTTTGCTAAAATCCCTGCATAATATTTTGCTATTCTACTCAAAGGCTGCACAACCAGTTCTTGAGGTATTTAAACTGGCAGGATACAATCCAGTCAGACCTCAGGCAATATCAACTAAATTTGATATTTGAGCAAGACCCGGATAAGCAAAAGACCACCCTTATTATCCAATAAGGACAAAAATTACTATTGATATTTACTAATCTTAGCTTAGTAAGGTACAAGGTTATAAGTTTAGGACACCCAGTGAAGAACAAACTTGTTTCAACAGTATTGATTTTTCTCATTTATTTGTAATTTTTTTCCCTTTCTCAAAGTCCTGAATTTCCAAAAAATACATTGTTGACCTCTTCAAGTCTAGAGTCACTTATTATCTAACCTACATGCCCTCATAATGTTCTTTTCCTACTTCCTTCTCTTGCATTCATATCATATGGCCTCATTGATTAATGCTCTACTTTGAGTGTCTCTTCATTAGTAAAAAAATAAATTTTTTAAACTGCTTTCTCTGTTTTTTTCCTCTCCTTTTCTTCTTTCTCTCTCTCTTTCCTTTTCCAACTCTCTTTTACACTCTTCCCCCCCCCGCGGTCTCTCCCACACTTATCCTCTCTCTTCTCTCGCACACTATACAATTCCCTTCTCCACACATCACTAGACTAACAACCCCAAAGTGATGAAACATTATCACTTCCAATTCCATTAATTTAACTTTTTGTGTATGGCAAATCAGCAGCAGTATTTCACAACATTTAAAATTTAGTATGTCTACTAAAACGTGAAAATCCATTAAAAATAATGTTTAAAGCATTGGGAAATATATGCATAGTTTCCATTGTCTCTTTCAAAGTGGTATTTCTCAAAAAAGATACTGAAAAAAGTTAACATTGTATTTTGCAAGCCACATCTATGCCTCTTTCTCTCCAAAGAGTTTTGACTCTTTTAAATCATTTACTTTGAGTTCAATTTGCACCAACTACATCATAATATGATTTGCTATTAGAGGAAAGACGACTTTTAATTATCGGTTGATTGTTAATTCTCATTTTTTCATTTTCAGATAAGAATTGGTGATACAGAAGCTACGTCTGCACCAAATGCCAAAATCTCTCCACAAATGCCCTCCAAGAGTTCTAAAAAACTATCTGGCCTGTCTTTTCGACCAAAAATCACGCATTCCCCTAACCTGCGTAGGCGAAAAACTGGTAAAATTTATTCATAATTGTTTTGATTTGTTTCTGGCAGAGACTGAAAGTTTGTATTTTGTGATCTTGTCTGAAAGAATAACAGTTAAATAGTCCAGGTTGCTTGGGTAACTTTTTTTTTTTTTTTTTTCCATTTCATTTATTCATGGCTGAAAAGTGAGTGTCTGAGGGTTGTGACAAATAGTAATTGAAATTCAGTTTTTATAGAATTGTAGTTAAAAAATTAAAAACAATACACACTATTTTTTTCTTTTTTTTTTTTTTTTTCTTTTTTTTTTCTTTTTTCTTTCTTTTTTCTTTTTTCTTTATTTTTTCCTCTTTTTCTTTATTTTATTTCTTTTTTTCATTATCCTTTCTTTTTTTTTCTTTTTTTCGTTTTTTCTTTTTCTTTCTTTTTCTTTTTTTTTTTTTTTTTTTTTTTTTTTTTTCTTTTTTCTTTTTCTTTCTTTTTTCTTTTTTTTTTTTTTCTTTTTTTTTTTTTTTTTTTTTTTTTCTTTTTTTTTCTTTTTTTTTTTTTTTTTTTTTTTTTCTTTTTTTTTTTTTTTTTTTTTTTTTTTTTTTTTTTTTTTTTTTTTTTTTTTTTTTTTTTTTCTTTTTTTTTCTTTTTTCTTTTTTTTTCTTTTTTTCTTTTTTTTTCTTTTTTTCTTTTTCTTTCTTCTTTTTCTTTACAGTTATACTTTTCATATTCTAACATTTTTGTATGACATGTATTGCAAAATAAACCTTAAACTAACATAAAGACAATTTATTTGCCTTATCTTTTCCAGAAGAAGGTTCCAAGAGTAAAAGTTGGAAAGGTAAACTTGACAGATTTAAAAAGAAAGGCAACAACACAGCACCAGTTCTTGAGAAACCAAGTGGCTGTTTTGGAATTCCACTCCACAACTGCATTCAGTCACCATACAAAGAGGTATGTATGTGTCCGCTGCAGGCTTGCAGTGACCACCCAGAATGCCTGCGGTCATTCTGGGTAGCCACTGCAGGCCCAGGGTGTCCTAATGCAGAGATTATTTCTGTATCTCATTATTTTTAATTTTCATATGCAATGGAATAGTAAATAAAGACCAAGTTTAAATTCAACTCCAGTGTCAGAAAAAGCATTTTGACTTTGTTCTTTTCATTGATGTTAATAGAAATCTGTGTAGATGTTCTGTATTATAATGATTATCAAGTAAAGATATTTCAGGAAATGATTTAATAACTGATAGTCATGTTCAAAGGTCAATGTGGTGAGTCTTACCAGAGTTAATTCTAGAAAACACTGTAATCATAGCTTGATTTAAGATAAAGTTTGCTGGAACTTTAAGGAATCCGCTCAATGATAGTAATGTGTGTGTGTAATATAATAAGACGAAAAGCTTTCACACTGTAACAGTAACAGCAATCATCAGGCAGATAAAACTTAATTTTGTTTTATATTTTAAGCTTTTAGATTATTTTAAATTTTAGCTTATATTTTATTAGTTTGTGTGCATGTTTTGATTGATTTGTTTTCTACATTTTATCAACCCTTTGAAGACAAAAAAAAATTTTTTTTAGATAATGATTTAGTGATACAAGCCTTGCTAATTAATCCATAGCTTGGGGGTTTGAAGAGGTAGCTTCATATTTTTTTCCCAAGAATATTTATACACAAGTGAATATAACAAACTTAACTTGAATTGGAATTTGACAATCTGATTAACAATTCTAAGCCATTATCCATTACACCATCTGCACATCCAAGGTTACGACACCTGGTATACCCAAACGGTCACCCATCTAGGTGACTGTTTGGGTATACCAGGTTTGATGTTGCTTAACTTTAGTGATTATACAGGAACCAGTTTTTCAATGTGGAGTACTCATAATCCTTGTGTGTGGAGATTATATATAAAATTAGGTGATCAACCAATTCCGCTAACTTGGTTTCAACCTTTCGGTATCTTCAGGTGATTTCAGTCAAATTGATTTCCTTATGCTTTATTTTATATATATATATATATATATATATATATATATATATATATATATATGAGAGAGAGTCTGTTTAGGTGGCAATACTTTGTTTAACCACTTTATTAAATAAAATCAACAGACTTATATCAAATAATTTGAAACCAGAAGAAACTCCCCAAAAAAGTCAGCAGGCATTCTATGTCCATTTTTAATTGTTTAAGGGAATGTATGTGTGTCTGCACACACGCACACTAGTAACCAAACCAGATATACAAATACTAAAGCATGACTATCATATTTTTGTTTTAACCATTTCAGGTTCTATCAACCTCTTGAAATGTGAGCTGCAATGATTCCAAAATCCTGCATATGGAAATGTAGTTTTAAAAAAAATGAATGAATTCTTTGACTTTACAAGATTTTTTTTTCTTTTCTTTGCCCAGGGTGTCCCTTTCATGGTGGATCTTTGCACAAGAATTGTAGAAGCCCGAGGACTTGAGGTTGTTGGCGTATACAGGGTCCCTGGCAATAAACTAGCCATTTCTATGATGCAAGAAGAACTTAATAAAGTAAGAACTTCTTTTCTTTTTATTATTTCATCCCAAGCAAGGCAATAAAGTCACTAAAACTCAAGGTATTACTGAGTATTAGAGAATATAAGGAAAAAAAACACTATAAAGGAGAGAGAACACTAAAAGAACAGGAATTAAGAAGACAAAAGACAACGATTGACACTGCATTTAAATTTTTGAAGATCAAAGCTTACTGAGAAGTAAGAAGCCGGAAGAGTTTTCCACAAGTAGCAGACATTTCAAGTGAAAAATGATGAGACCTTGCCACCAATCTAGTACTGTGCTTAAATTTGTAAAGTCTAGGTACCATAGAGGAAAGCTCATTAGAACAATTATCATGAAAATATTTTCAGAAAAGGCACAGGAAGCTTATATTATGGTGATGATAAAGGGACTGATGCAGAGATGCCAGGTCAGAACCAATATCATTGAAAATTCTTCTTTGTATTTTATCAAGAATCTCTAAATACATAAAAGCACCAGACCAGATGTGGTAGCAATATTCAATGCATGGAGAAATTGTCAACTTATAAAGATGCAAGGTAGATTCTGATAAATCATCTCATGCAATATAGTGAACCAACTTTCTTAGCAGCAAACTTAGCAAATATCTTTTCACTTTTATGCTAAGAGAAAAAAAAAATGTCTTCCTTTTTTTTTTTTCTTTCTTTCTTTTTTCCTTTCTTTTCTTCCTTTTTCTCCTTTTATTTTTTTTCTCTTTTTCTTTCTTCTATCTTTTCCTTTTTTTTTCTCTTTCTTTCCATTCTTTCTTTGTTTATCATACAATATACATAGAGAATAGGGAAATGAAAACTTGTTATGTGCCTAATATTCTTATGGACTTGAACAGTTAGAGTTCAAAAAGTGCTGAAGCAGCAAAATTAATATGAACAAAAATCTCATTGAAAAATGAATAAATTCTTTTCAATTTGTCTTTTCAGGGAATCGATTACATAAACCTTGACAATGAAAAATGGCTGGATGTAAATGTTATAAGCAGTTTACTTAAAGGTTTTTTCCGAAAACTTCCTGATCCGCTGGTCACCAATAGTAAGATTTCTCTTTTTTTCTTTTCATTTTTACTTAATTTTAACAAGCCTATTTTTCTAATCAATCACACTCTCTCTCTCTCTCTCTCTCTCTCTAGACTTCCATCCCTCTCTCTCTCTCTAGTCTTCTATCCCATCTCTCTGTCTCCCTTTAGTCCCTCTTCCCCTCCTCCTCCTCTCTCTCTCTCTCTGGTCTTCTATAACATCCATCTCTCTAGTTATCTATCCCATCCCTCTGGCTTCCTCTGGTCTTCTTTCCCTCCTCCTCTTTCCCTCTGGTCTTCTTTTCCTCCACCTCTCTCACCCTTGGCTTTTTTCTCTCCACTTCTCTCCCTCTAGTTTTTTTCCCTCCTCCTTTCTCCCTCTAGTCTTCCTCACCTTCCTTTTTCCTCCCCTCTCTCTCTTGCCTTCCTTTTTCCTCCCCTCTCTCTCTTGCCTTCCTTTTTCCTCCCCTCTCTCTCTTGCCTTCCTTTTCCTCCCCCCTCTCTCTCTCTCGCCTTCCTTTTCCTCCCCCCTCTCTCTCGCCTTCCTTTTCCTCCCCCCCCTCTCTCTCGCCTTTCCCCCCCCCCTCTCTGTCTCTCCCCCTTCCTTTTTTCCCTCTCTCTCTCTCTCTCCTTCCTTTTTCCCCCCCCCCTCTCTCTTGCCTTCCTTTTTCCTCCCCTCTCTCTCTCCCCTTCCTTTTCCCTCCCCTTTCCTCTTTTTCTATCTTTCCTTTATCCTCTTTGAATAACACACTCACTATTTCTTTTGTTTCCTTCTCAATTGTTATTCTCCGTCTATACTGCTTTTCTTCCTCTTTTTGTCTTCTTCACATTTCAGTAGATCCACTCTTTACTCAGGGCTATTCAATAAACTTATCTTTGGTGTTTGGCCATAAATCTTGAGCACCCAGTGAGGATCAAACTCGTTGCACTGTAGTAACTGATTGCTAAACTTGCTTGTTAAGTCTCATGGTGACGCACAAGGCAACATTTGTATGGAGCACACTGTGATGATCAAGCTCATTATACCCGCAAATTGATGTGCGAGACAAATTGGCTAACCATTGCACTACCCATTTCAATTATTTATCCTGTCTGGCACAAGGCCATAAGAGGGGAGCACTCTATGTGGATTGAACACATGACACTGTTACCATGTACTATTCATTGTATCAATGATATTCATAAATTATTAAATAATGAAGCATTGTGGGAAATTTTTTTCCAATTTAAAATAATTTTTTTTTTTTTTTTTTTTTTTTTCAGAATTGTATCCCAGTTTTATTAAAGCAAACCAAATTGAACCTGCACAAAAACGGATGCTGACACTAAAGCGATTGTTGCATCAATTACCTGACAACCACTTTGAAACTTTTCGTCATTTAGCACTTCATCTCCGCAAAGTGGCTGACCACAGCTCAATAAACAAGGTTCAATATGTTTTTTTTTCTCACCCCTATATCATCCTTCCTCTATTTAAAGTCATCTTGATAAGACAGTGTTTCCTGTTGACATTCAAACTTTCACACATCCTAAAATAAGGGTCTTGTAAAAATATAGTTGACTTTTCTGGACAAAAATAACAAGGTCACATTATTCATGAAAAAAATTAAAAAAAAACACAGAGGATCACATTATACAAAGATAAAGATGGTACTCCAAATTAAATACAAGCAATGAAAAAAACAATGTTGTAAATTTTAATCAACCATTTGACCTGGCATAAAACATTTTTCATCCACTTGTCCTCAGAAATTGATTTCCAGAAATGCTATGGTCAATGATGATACCAATGCACATGCCATGCACCATTTATAATGACAAAAGTTTTATTTAATATATTTAATATTTATTTGATATCATTTAATATTTATATGTTGAAAGTTGAATGTCATGTTACAGTATTAAACAAGTTTATCCATGTCATTTTTGGTAACAACATATTTTTATTATTACATTTTGGTTTGTCAGTTTTGAAATATAATTTTCCAGTTCTTATAATTCTATATAGCAATTCTGGGAGAGCAGTTTATTACTCAACAACACTTGTAAGATGATCCCCCCACTTTATGTCCATTAAAATTTTATATTAATTTATACAAATACATATGGTATATATATCACATGATATTGGGAAAACTTGCAGAAATTTAAGAAAAATATATCTATGAACATAAAATGACCTTATACACAACAAATTTTCAAATGCATTAGTCATAGATAGAAATAAATTCAACCACAACTTTGAATGAACAAATACTACACTTATTAAAAAAAAAAAAAAAGTAAGTAACTTAGAAGGAAAATTCTTGAAAGTGTCACTACTGAATCTTGTCAAATTATAAATCTGCACCCCAGTTTCTCCCCAATATCTTCTTTCCTGAAAGAATTACTACCATCCCAAGCCAAGATACATGATGACAAAAATAGTAGAAAATTAAAAGAAAACTCATAAATCCATAACCTCATATTATTCAAAATATATAACACATAAATCAATCCCAATCCAAAATAACTGAAATTTCAATTTACATATTGATGTAATGGAATAACCTGGCACCCCCATGAATGACTACACTATACGTAGCAACTACTTATAAGTATCTGTAAGGCAATGGACTACGTGTGACTTACTGGCATCTGCTGAGTATGACTCTGACTTACTCAAGAACTATTTGACCTTCCAAACAGCAGCACTCACTACTGGTTTACAATAACCTTTATTTAGTTATCCAGCATGTTGTTCCAGTGATATTCCTACTAGCACAGAATATATACACACACACACACACATATATATATATATATATATATCTATATATATATATATATATATATATATCTATATATATATATCTATATATATATATATATATATATATAAGTGAACATTAAAGTCAACAACACTCAGAGGAAATATTGGGCATTGTAGGTAGTCCATTCTGATGGTGGTTTGTTCCATGTTCAATGATTACTTTTATATTTACATACGTTCTATCTCTAATATTGAGCACTTTATCCCATAAATATAGCACACCTTAAAACTATATTTCTTCATATATACACACACACACACACACACACACACACATCTCCTACACACTTTCGTTTAATAGGCATTTATCTGTATCACTTCATGTCCATAATTTCCTGTAATGTTGTATTCTTTGTTTCAGATGGGTGCTCGCAACTTGGCCATTGTTCTTGGTCCAACTTTGATTCGCCGTTCTGATGAGGATGTCCAGGGCATGGCTGTTGACATGTCACACCAGTGTCGAATCATAGAAAGAATTATTCTTCACGTAAGTATTCCTTCTTTTCTTTTTTTTTTATCTTAACTTGGGGGGGGGGAGAATCAAACAAGGTTTTTGGCATAGATGGAGGAGGAGGAGTGTGAGGAAAAGACAAGATTAAAATAACTAATTTCTTTATTACTGATACATAAATGGGTCATTGATTGAGGCTAATATTATGCTTACACTCTTCATACATAGTGAGAGTTTACTCATAAGCCAGTCTTCATAAACAAGGTGTCTACACTTCTTTCTTGAGGCTAGTGAGAAACTGACCGTTGGAAGATGTAAGCTTTTTGCCAGTAGAACTGCTATCAATTTGGGCATCTATTTATTTCAGGTCAAAGTGCATGATAAATAAGGCTTCACACAGCAAAAACTGTTTATTTATAGCAATTATGTATCAGGAACCTTTTCAAGCAGTCTTCTTTTCTTTTTTTTTTTTTTTTTTTTTCGGAATGCGTTAATTTGCTAAATGAGGTAAAATTGAAAAAAATTATGAAAGGTTTTAAAAAAATATGGATAAAGTTTATTTGAAGACACAAGATTTGAAATCTATCATACATATCTATAAGTCTGCCATTTGTCCATGCTGAGAATATTGTTGCTACATATCGTCTGGTGCCCCTGCTATTTAACTTGAGTTTCTTGATAAAATCCAAACCACCACTTTTTCTATAAATACTTTCATTGTAATTATTCAGATGGTCCCTTCACTATGGCACCTAGACTTTTCGAATTTAAGCGTAGTACTAGACTGGTATCAAGATCTCTTCCATTTGCAGTCGATTTGGCTAGATATAGCCCTAAATTCTATGCAAACAGTTTCTTTTCCCACACTTCTCGTTTGTGGAACTCCCTTCCGGCTGATTACTCTTTCCTCTTCCGCTCATTATTAATGTTTCTGTTTTTAATTCTTTCACATCCTGTAACCCCTTGTGTCTTAGTGGCTTTTCTGCCTTGCATGGGTGATACCAATTTAAAAAAAATTATAAATATATAAACCTTCCTTCTGATGTGTGCTTTCAATGTGACTGTCACTAAATTCCAAATTTGGGAGCCATAACTTTAATTTGTTGTTTCAAATTTTATAACGAGCTTGTAAAATCAATTAAATGTTCACTTGTGTGTTTTATGGAAAATAGGAAAATATTAAAGACTGTTTATTATTTATGAACTATTATCCTCATTTTTGTTGTTATAACATTTCAGCCTTTATCAGGTGCTTGTCAATCTGGGTAACTTTCAAGGAATTTCAAACTGAACCTTTTATTTAATCTACGGCAGTAGATTGTTCTCATTCTGTGATCATGTCTTGGAATATCTAATTTAGTTCTGGAACAAGAACTATCAACTACCATACATAAGGTATTTGATTTGAAATTTCCAAGGAAGACCAAGAAAGCATAATGTATCTGTAAAATAGCATCTTGACTGAATGGAGGATGGTAGCTTGATTTTTGCCTTTAGTTAGTTTCAGGCACTTGTCCTGCATAAATTGCAATAAGTTGATAAATTTTTTGTAGTTTGGGCTTCAGATAACAACTAAATATTTGAATACTGTTTGAATAAATGCAGTGTAAAAATGACATGAACTGAGATTTTTAAATAAAAAATATTTACTTTTACACATGTTGTAAATCAATTTGCTTGGCATGTTTTATGATTGGTAACACAATCTTGATTTATTTTCAATGTCAGAGATTTTGTAAAATTTAACTGTCATCTTTATTTTTATTTTCCAGCCGGATTGGTTCTTTAGTTCTTGGGATGAAGATTGCAATGTTCCATCTGAGGAGAATGGAACAGCAGAAAATGTACCTGGGAGTACCCCAAGTTCAGTTATGAATTCTTTGGCCTCACCTGATGGTGACAGCCTTGGTAAGTTATTTGCGATATCTTGGTAACGACAGCTTTCAGGGGGTTATTTGTGATGACTTTAAAAAACAAGAACATCTTTTGTTATTGCAAAAGTTATCTGAATTATAAATCTCATTTTATTTCATTTTTACCCCAAACTTTAAAGAATTTATTCTGATTGGACCCATACGTTTCAGCATCATATGTAATAGAAATACTATTCAATATTTTATAAACTCAAGTAAAGTGTGTGAAAAATCGAGGGAAGGTGTTTACATTAACCGTATGAATCAATGATCTCTTATCTGAAAAGATGAGAAAGGATTTTTCTTCATTAAACAAAGACTAAGGAATCAATGCAATGTCAGATTCTTTTTATATTAGTGTTTTAGAGTAGTTTCACAGTGGAGGCTTGTATTTCACTAAGTCGGTCCTAAAAAGGTTCGACGTACAAAACGTTAGGAACTTGTTATAATAGTTAATGACGCAGCAATCTAGTTGTGGTGGTTGATACTTTAATGTCCGACATCGACTGACTCACCAACTCACTGAGCTCCCTCGCAACTGCTACTACTACTACTTATTATAGGTGGGAGAGTCTATTAACAATAGAATAGGTATGTTCTAGTATAACAAATAGACAGAAAGGAAAAAAAGAAATTTGATTTGTTGAATTGAGAGCTTCTTTCCTTCCAAGATTTCTTTCAACTCTTGATCTCATTCTTGTTATAAACAACTTTCTTTTGGTTGATCCTTTCTATAGCCTTCTTCAGAAAAAACAATTTATGTGGAAAGTGTTTGAGGATGGCTCTTTCTTTCTCAACCCTATCAAGGTTATGCCCTTTCTCTCTTAACCAGGATGTGCCCATTACAACAGTGACCCAAGAGAGAATGCTTTTATGTGCAATTGCTTGGGGAAATGGAATCACTGAACAGGTTTCAAATGTCAACCAATGCTGTTTGCATACACATTCCCTAATGTTCTTTTGACAAAGTACGAGTTTTTTTCCTTGAAATAGAAGGGTATACTGAGCCCTTTAGCCTTGGTAGGAAAACTTTAAAATTTATAAAATAGAATAGAGAGGAACTTCATCAGCCCTTCTTACCCTTTTGGACACACATGCATTTGAAGAATGACTTACGGGATGCCTACATCCGTATTTACTCAGGTTAGCCATTAATTTTGGGTTACTCACTACTATGCAAGCTTATTAACCATTACTCCACAGCATATTTAATAATATTAGTCTAGCACAAGGGTATATGTGAGGAGTGCCCAGTGAAGACTGAACTCCATAGTAGATTGGTTCATTTTTCATTACACACATTAAGGTGCTTTTTATGCATGTGACATATAAATGTAGCTTTTTAGGCAAAAGAAAATTCTATCGAATATGTGGGTGGCATAATGGTAACTGGTGCTGTAAATGGAATCGGCAAGTAGACTTCAAATTCTTGCCTATTATTATTATAATATTATTTTTGATTTTGCACAACTGTCCTTCAGAATGGAATGAATCAGTCTTTTTGTCTCCCACCCTGTAACTATGGATTAAATAACAGAGACTTTGGTGGCAACCAGTTTAGGAGAAAGATTAATCTGAATTCAAACAATGGAGAAGGCAACAAGAAGCCAATTCAGTATCTTTCCCAAGAAGTCATGGCATTTCACAGATAATTAAAAAAAAGTTAAAAAAAAAAAAATACAGAATTTATGGAGAACCATGATTGCTAGGGTTTTGAAGGAATAAGACATGAAAAATAGCAATGTAATAATGAAAAAAAAAAAAATAACATTAAAAAGGGACAAAATCTGCTCTTTTTTTTTTTTTTTTCTTCAGGTAACTGAACACAAAACTCATTCTTGTTTATTTAAGCAAGAACTACACACTGCTATTTTAAGCCTAAAAATTAAAAATCCCTAAAGAAAAGTATTTTTTTTTTTTTTTTTTTTTTTTAGATATGGAAATTATTCTTTCATCTTCTGGAATCTGTCAAAAGTTTTACGTTTCTGGTTGCTTTTTAGCTTTACATAGCAAATAGTTTTATGTTTGAGATAAGAAAGCTGAGTTGATAAAGAAGAGAAAAAAAACACTCCTCATTACTTTTTTTTGTTAATATTTCAGTCATTCCATCTTTTTCTAGAGGAGGACCACTTAAGAAGTAGTTCATGAATCTCTATTAATGGCTGCAGACTTTGTTCCCCATGCTGCTTTTTCCCCCAGTATTTATCAGTGGCAATCATCATGACTAATTTCTCTGCAAACAAGTCTTTTGTAATTGGAATAAAAGCCCAAGGAAAGTTCCATGCTGCATCTTTGCAATTTAGCTACTCATATATATATATATATATATATATATATATATATATATATATTGTTGATGTAGATGTCCTGGAAATTGAACTTACAGACATATATATATATATATATATATATGTATATATATGTGTGTGTGTGTGTATTAGTCATTCACAGATAGACTGTATCACAGCTCATCAGTGTAGCTAGACATCCAATTGCTTCAAGCCAGGATCTAAACTCAACTGATTTTATATCAGTCAGAGACCCACCCTTACACCTAGGCTATCAGCACACAGCAGAGAGAGGGATTTTTAATGCATTATATACGTGATATATAAACATCATAGTGCTCAATTCTTAGGAAGAGCGATGCATTAAAGCAGCATCAGCTGTTAAAATTCCCTTTTCTTCATAGTGCTCAATCAGCAAACGACAGCAGATATGAGATAACAATATATATATTTTTAATATATCAAGCAAAATATTGGGGAAAATGTATGACAAAGTGCAAAAAGAAAGTGCTTTGATCACAAGGTCATCTATAGTAAATCTGTGCCTGGGCTCTTACAACATTTCACCATTCCTGGCAGAACTTCTATTATCACAGTGTGAGATGTCTAATAACAAAAGTAATAGAAAGAAAAAGAATCTAAATGAAATGAACTAGATTAAAAAAAAAATTTTAAATTTCCAGCATTTCTTGTTGGTACGCTTGTGTAGTTGCACAAACATAACAAATTTAGTTTGATGAAGTTTCAAAGGACAAAACACGTCACAAGAAAACTTTTTCACTTTGTCATACATTTTTCCCCAATATATAGGATCTTCAGGATAAGCCAGCTTACCCTGAAGATCCGTTTAGGTGAAAGTTAGATAGGTTTTCCTGGCTCTTTAGGATTTATTTTAGTTATTCCCGCTCTACTTAACATATTGAGCACTCTACTTTTTAGTCTTACTACTCGCTTTGTTTTTTTTTTCTAAAAACTTAAGGCACTGGACGATTTATTTCACCCTGTTCAGATGTTTTTAGTTCTTTCTTTTTTTTTTATTTCCAATTTTTTCCTTGGGTACTTATTTGTTTTGACATATCTACAAGTTGAGCTATCTGAAGTTTTTTCCAAACGAGTATTACTATCAGTGTGTGTGTATGTATATATATATATATATATATATATATATATATATATATATATATATGAACATGCATTCCCTCCAGAGAAACTGTCATTATATCTGATGTGCTTTGACCTTTCGGCTACAAAGTGCATCAATGACCAAGCTAAGTCTCAATAGTGCCTTTAAACAAATTTTTTTTTGACTCTCAAAATAGACATATTTGCTCAGTTTTGTATCCTAACATAAACAAAGCAATTTTTAAATAAAGGAATGGATTTTGTTATGTATTAATCCAACAGATTTTTTGTTACTTTAATGTTATTTTTAGTTGATACCCATATTTGAGTAGATGCTCTGTTTAATTATTAAACAGTATATTTATTTTTATATTCAAGAAATCTTATTAGAAAAAATCTTCTTCATTACTGGTTATATGTTACAAGATGCCTTTTATAGTGACTGATTTTGAATTGAAAGCCTCCTGAGCCATTTTAGAGCAGTACAGTCACTAAAGTTGTCCCATCCCGTTCACTAAACGCATTCTCTGGGTTACTTCTGCTGCATCTATACAGTCATAAAGTCTAACTTACAGGTAATGTTTGGAGCCAGTCTGTTAATTTCACTGGTTAGTATTGTTCTGAAGTTTCCCTTGTATTAAATGATGTGTGTAGGTCTTTCTGGAAGAGTTGCTCAAACAGATGAAGTCATTCTTTGGGTTGCTATGCTGTTTTGACTGATTCATTCTACAGCTTTCTTCTGTACATAAAAATAGGCAAGTTTCTTTAGAAAAGAGATTCTTCACTTTGAAGAAGGCTGGAGAATGGGTTGGCTGAAACATTAATCAACAACAAAGAGCAAAACTTATTATTGGGTTCTTATGAGATTATCCCATGTGTTATTATACCTGACCCCTGATAATCTGACTAATCAGTTAATCTAACCTTCTAAGTTTTCTTTTGTGTCTAATCTGTAAGACATTCTGTTGTACAAGTAATCTTCCTTACACTGACAACACCAGGTGGCAGTGTCTTTGTTAAAACAATAGCAGTGTGTGCTATAAGCCAGGATGTGAAAATACTGACTCATCAAACTATAACAATTAGATAAAAATATATTTATTAAAGTCTCACATGTGAAAAAAAAAATAATAATAATAATAATAGTATAAGTTTAACAAAATATGTCCTTGTTTTTTGATGGCATGAGCAAACTAGTATTAATGTTATTGGACATAAATTGATGAATCATTTTTTAATTGTTATTAAATTAACTAATAAATTAACCCCCCCCCTCTGGAATTACTACATAATAATTGGCAAAAATATATTTATAAATTCAAATGCAAAAACCTTCTCATAATAGAAAGGACTTAAGAAATTAGGTCATCATTTTTTATGACTGACGTAAACTAGTTTAGCAATAAAATATAGATTATTATATTTCAATGGTGCAGAAAGGAGGTCAATTAGGTTTTGGTAGCTTGAGGGGGGGATAGTATTCTGACTGGCCATTTTTCCAACCCTCTTCATATGAATTGTTCATTTCATGACTTGTTCTTTTAAAATTAGATTGCAGTGATTGAAGATTAACTTTCACTATATTTTTTTTTTTTAATCTTTGTTTGCACCTTGTAGTAGTCATAGATATAATGGTCTTAAGCTACCTGAATTTCTTCAATGAAACACCATCATTATTATTAAATTTTGACTAGGTTTTCATTTTATTTTTGTTACTTTTTATCACAATATTTTTTGACCATTTAGCTGTGTGGATTAAAAATAAAGGTTGAAACATACATGCCTCATTCCTTGGCAGTCAGTCTAACCAGAAGAGCAAGTTATGAATTAGACCTTCTCAACCAACTGGCAACATTTATATTTTGTCATATAGCTTATAAGTTATCTGAATTTCTGAAAGGAAACATCATCATTATTAATCATTTTTAATTAGTATTTCTTTCATCTTATTTCTTATACTTGTTTACAAATAGTAGTAGCTGTAACATGGTATAAATTTCATTGTTATTAATTTTTCATGAGTTTGTTTTTTTTTTTGTTGCAATACCAAGAATATTTATATTTTCATAAACCTCTGATAGGATTTGAACTCAAATCCTCTATCTGGAGCCTGTGCCTTATCTGTTATCTTACAAAAAGCATACCTTATTTATTCTCTTTGTTTTAAGTCTAGTCCACATTTTTTATAGTCAGTATGGATACTTCTGTGTGTATATGTTTTTATAAATATATAAATGTTCTGTTTATAATAAACAGTATTAACAACATTTACCAACCTAAATGTCTGAGGAATCTCTGAAAATATATGTCCTCTGACAATTGAGCCTGTAGCAGGTTATATGACAGTTCCGTGTACAGGTTCATTTCCTGTTGAAGAATGCATATTTTCTAAAACAAAAAAATAAAAATATAGTTTTAAGATATGGTATATTTATGGGTAAAAGTCCTCAATATCAAAGATAGAGTATACATGTGGACATTGAGGTCAACATCAAGTGGTAACAGTCTGTTTTACACTTGAATGAAATCTTCTATAAAAAAAAATATAGAAATAATTTAAAACCTCTCAGTAAATTAACTATTTACACAAGCTAATGATTTTAACAGTTGTTTTTTTACTAGACATGTATCGGTCCAAAGTTTGTGTTGACAGTTGAATCATTTATTGTAGATTTAATATTAAAAATTTAGTCAGAATTTCTGGGTTTAGGAATTATCATTATTTGCACTGTTTATTTGCAGACTATTATCCTCATCTTTGTTGTTGGTGAATATTTATCTTTATAATATCTTTGAATATTTCGGCTGTTTTACTCTCCAGCCTTCTTTAGGTCGTATGGGACAATAACCTCGAGAATTAAAGCATTGTTTGTGAATTTGGTAACCAAGTAATTGTGAGTTCGGTTCCTGGACCGAGCAGCATGTACTTGGACTCTGTGGAAACAGGGCAAGAGCTAACTGAGCAGAATTAAAAAATAAGAACTAGGCAAGATGTCCCTCAACATGGGCAACAGAACAAGAACAGTCTAACTCCGTAGATTAAATAAAGGATTCAGTTCAGAATTCCCTGTAGGTTGGCCAGAGGGTACAACAGCCAAAACATTGTGATAACAATAACAAAGATGAGAATAATAGTTTAAATGTAAATAAAATTTAATCTCATAACAAAACTGAAAGAGAAAAATCATAATTTCATTAAAATTCAACAGGTATTATACACAAGTTAAGCATAACTGAACAAGTTCAAAATTTTATCTTCAATCTGAATTTTATATCATTTATAGAATTATTTGAAACATCTTGCATCATCATAAAATTATTATTTTTTTAAGAAAAAATATGATTGTAATGAAAGATTGAATCAATTGCTATGTCTACTGCTAGGAAAGTTGTTTCACTGTGTCTTACTAAACAGTTTTTCTTTCCAGAATCTATGTTACACATTTATAAGACTACCATTATTCATCCTTGCTTTAAATATTGCTGTCACATACGGTCTAGTACTTCTGTTGTATATTTAGAGATTCTTGATAAAATCCAAAGAATGTGCAATGTTATTGCTCCTGACCTGGCATCTCAGCTTCAGTCATTTTTTTCCCCCACCACTGTAACGTAACTTCCCATCCCTTTTCTATAAATTATGTAATCATGGTAATTGCTTGGATAAACTTTCCTCTATCGTACCTAGACTTTATCAATTTAAGCTCAGTACTAGATTGGCAGCAATGTCTCATCATTTTACAGTTGAAATGGCTACAGGTAACCATATCTTCTATTCAGTTTCTTCTATTGAACTTCTTACTTGTGGAACTCTCTTCTGGCTTCTTGCTTCCCAATCAACTTTGATCTTCACAAATTTAAATGCAGTGTCAATCATTATCTTTTGTCTTAATTCCTGTTCTTTTATTGTTCGCTCTTATTAATGTTTTCTTTTTTTTTTTCTCACACTCTGTAACCCCCCTTGCATCTTAGTGACTTTATGAACTTGATTGGGGTGAAATGATTTTTAAAAAGAAATGATCTGTAAATAAACTTAAATCATTATATATATATATATATATATATATATTTATATATATATATATATATATATATATATATATGCAGGCTGTCCCAAAATAATGTATACACTCTTTAAATATTTATAGTTAATAATACATTTTTTTTAAATGGATGAAAATCTGCAAAACAGATGGATTGGAAGAAGAGGGACAGTTGACTACCCACCTAGATCACCAGATTTGACACCCTTGGATTTCTTTTTGTGGGGGTTTCTAAAAGACAAAGTTTACAGCAGGAAACTTGAAACAGTTGCTGAAATGAAAGTTACAATTGAAGAAGACTGTGTTCAAATATGAGAGGAGATGATACTGGACGTTTGTAGGTCTATTTCTTCAAGATATGAAAATTGTATTGAACAGAACATCAACCATTTTGATCGCTTGATGTGAACTCATCATTATATGAACATTCTGCCATTGCCCCAAGTAGCTTTTATTAAAGTTAATTTTCTGTGTTTTTTGTATATTTTACTCTCAAATTCTTTAAATGTATAGTCTTTCTCTTGTATTAATCTTATTTACAAGTCAAAATACATGAATTGAATTAAGTTATAACGATTCAAAGAGTGTATACATTATTTTGGGACACCCTGTATATATAATGCAGGGTTTATAAAAAATACTTGTAAAGACTTTGCAGGTTCCTCATACCAAAAACGAGAACAAAAGTTCATATAAAGATATTGAGTGAAAGAGAACGTGAAGACTTTTGAAAGAACCAGAATCCTAAACCTGAAACAAGGGATAAACCTCTACTCGTGTTAAATAAATGGGAAGAAAGTGTGAACAGGGCAATAGACAAAACTATCTACTCCTAGTAATTAACAAGTTTACTTCAGTGTAAGCAAGGAAAGCATAATTTTAGACCTAATCAGCACCTTCCTCAGTATCATACCTGCCTGCTCATGATATGAATGTCCTGTCATTGTTAGATGGAACACTTTTCAGTTAACTCACTACTACACACATTAAACATTGAAAACAAACTAGCCACAAATGTACACAAATGACAAATATCACTTAGTCTATATACCAACACAGCGCCATCTACTGTAAACTTTCTTTAAACTTAATAGCTAAAAAATGGAGGATTTACAGACATATGTTTATATGGACTTTTGTCCTTGCTTTGGTGCAAAAAACCCCTCTGCAAAGTTTGTAAAATTATCTTTGATACACCCTGTATATATGATGGTCGATATTTTTTAAAAGAACCAAACCTGAAATGGTAAAATGCATTTCCACATTTCACCTTGGTTTCTTGTAGCATATATTTTGATGCCACTTTAGAATTCTCATCATATCAGCTTCCCCTCCCCCTTCTCTCACTCTCAGTCCCTCTCTCCATCTCTCGCCTTCAAAATAACACCCTCTTCTCAGTTGTAAGTCTCTGCTGTAAATACTTCATTTCTAAACAACCAAACCCCACCCCTTTTTCTGTGTGGGTGCTTTTGCTCTTCTAAACATTCTTCTAACATTCCATAAATTTTTGTCAAAATGCAACTGTTGCCTGCCTGCCTGCCTGCCTGCCTGCCTGCCTCCTCTGTATTCTTCTCCTTGACAATAAAGAAAGCATCATCAAAAAAAAGACATCAGTTCTCTTTGAAATCGGCCGTGTTTAATGTATGTTTTGGTGGGATCCCATAAAAGTGACCAGCCCCCTTTCCCTGGTGGACAACAGAAATTGGGAGGCATAATGTCAGAGAGTCTCATGAAAACATTGTCATTAGTTCAATATGCATTCAAATGACAATCCTCATCTTTGTTGTTTTTCTACCAATCTTTTAGTTTTTCTTTTATTTATTCAGTTAAGGTTATATATACTCGTGTAATGTACAATTTTGCGTATTGTACAACCGCAAAATTTTCACTTATAAAAATGATTTTATCATGTATCTCATGTATTATGAGAGTTCCTTTATTGAGAGACCAAATTCCAACAGATTAACCTCTTTTCCTCTATCTCTTTATCCCATCTTCTAGTGAAATAAGGTAAAAAGTAAAAGAAAATGATAAAAGTATTGTTAGTAATGCTATATTCATACAAACGTAAACAACCGAATGAGAAACAGCTAAACATCTTATAAATGTAAACAATAGAAAAGATGCATATTCGATATTTGTATTTTATAATACGATAGTAATATATGAATATTACATGCATTATTATTGGATACAATTAAGTAAAACATTAGCATTATCAAAACCATGTTTATTTTAAATACAGCTGTACTTTTTGATGACAGTAAATGAATATATAATTTGGTCAATGGCATAGCTAGAGCCGCCAACAATACATACACTAATTTTATATCTCATGTATGACACAACCCCCTTAAAATTAGCTTTAATATTAGGTCTTCAAAAGTCGCATGATATGCGAGTATACATGCTATGTATGTATGTATATATATATATATATATATATATATATATATATATATATATATATACACACACACACACACATATATGGAATTAAATCTTTTTTGATCTGTCATTATTTTTATGACTTTAAATGTTATATTTTAGTGGCAAGCTATGTTTGAGTAGATCCACTCTTTTTTCCTTTTTTTTATTCTCTGTGTTTAAGTATGAAATACATCTATCAGTCAAGAGTCTTAATAAAGGACTATGCCCTCTGGTAGGGATTCAAATATATATTTCATACTTTGATGGCCTTTATAAAGACAAATGGAAGGATTTTATTTTGCATTTAGTATTTGTAAACAGAAATAAAAAATATTGTTAGTTTTCAAAATTTTTAAATTTAAGAACATTCATAAATATTCTTCAGGCTGTGAAAGTCAAGGTAAACTATGGAGAATGCAAAGTGATATTGACTTTCACAGCCTGAAGAATATTTATGAGCATTTTTAAATTTAAAAAAATCCTTACATTTGCCTTAACAAAAGTCCATCAGAGGATGAAACACATTGGTAAAGATAAGATTTTTCTTTTGTCTATTTACAGATATATTTTGATTACATCTGAATTCACACACATACACACACACACATCTTACTTATTATAAAACGCAGGTTGTGTGTGTGTGTCTGTACGTTTATATATTGGATCGGATTTCCTACATTTTTCAACCGATTTCAACAAAACTTCACAGGACTAAATTTAAAATTACCTTGCGGTGGTTCTGACAGCGCAAAAATTGGAAAAAACACAATTGTTTTTGCACAAAATCAATTTGAAAACACGATTCTGTCGCCAGAATGAAAGGGGGACAACTCATATCGAGTTATACTTATTATAAAACCCAGGTTGTTTGTGTGTGTGTTCGTTTATATATGGGATCGGATTTCCTACATTTTTCAACCGATTTCAACAAAACTTCACTTTTTTTTTGGCATGTAGTGTTTCTTATTGTCTTGCACACTTTTTTTCTTTATTTTTACATTCAGAATGCTTTAAAAATTCCATTTACAAGACAATCGTTTATAATAAAATTCTATTCAATCAATAGACTCTTAAGTAACGATTGAAAACAATGTTTTTGTTTGACCAATTCGAAAAAAAAACAAAAAAAAAAAACTACTTAAGACATGTGTGTCCGTCAACCTTAAATAATAATCTTTGTTAATTTTATTTTTTAGTCTTTATGATGGTCTATACTTGATCTATCTCTCACTTTTACTGTCCCTGGGCAACACCGGGCTCTACTATATATATATATATATATATATATATATATATATATATATATATATGAGGATGATAAAAGTGGGAATTTTTTATATCAAAGACACGTTCTTGCCAGAGAAAGCATATGTTCTCTTTAGTATCATCTTTTTTCTTTCTGATACTGACCCCAGATTCATGATGAAGTTCTTCTGTCAACTTTGGGATTGATTTTGAGATCCTTTGTTTCTGAAGTTCAAAGCTTGTAACACTTCAACATTCATAAATTGGAGACAAACTACTTACTGTTTTTTCTATGTAAAAATTGATACATTTAACAACAAGCACAAAGTATTGATTAAGTTTTAAGGGAATTAAATGCAGAATTTGCCCCCACTGTTCATCTCGAGGTTCTCAACAAAATCCAAAGATGGATATGCAATTTGATTGGTCCTGACCTGGCATCTCGATTTCAGTCACTTTCTCAGCAACATAATGTGGCTTCCCTCTGTCTTTTCTATAAATATTTTCATGGGATCTTCTTTGACAAGCTATTTTTACTGGTGCCCTGACTGCATGAATTTAAGCATGCTACTAGGTTAGCATCTCGGTCCCACCCTTTTACTGTCAAAACAGTTAAATGTAACTGCCTCTTCTGCTCCAACAGCTTCTTCTGACACACTTCCTGACAGTAGAACTCCCTTCCTCTTCCCTGATAATTATAATCTTCAAAAATTTAAATGTAATCTCAATCAACATCTTCTGTTACCTTGATCCCTGTTCTTCTTTTTATCCTTTCCTCATCCCCCCCATACCCAGTCTTTTCCTTTATTTACACTCTGCAGCCCCTTGTGTACTAGTGGCACTTCATTTGGGGTGAAATGCTTTTAAAAAAAATTGTGTATGTGTGTAAAAATTTGGATGAGAATCCAACAGAATTTGAAGTGTAGAGGATAAATTTGAAAAATGATTTACTTTGACATTTTTTATCAATGTCCTGTCATCATTGGTAAAAAAGTTTTATTATAAAATTCTTTTTCTGATGATGTTGGATGAAACATGTTAACAGAGTTACTGAACTTGAGAAATCTATTTTCCTGAAAAGTTGTTTGAATGATTTTATAAATTTCAATCTGCAATAATAGTATCTGGTCAAAGAATAGTAAATGTTTTTTTATAAGGAAATGGCTAGTCTCACAATTAGCATTCTTTAAAAAAAAAAAAGTTATGTCAATTTTGCTGATAATGTCATGTAAGATAAAAATCAGTAATTTTGAAGATAATTTCTTATTCATGATAGAGAAACTTTTAAGTGTCTATCTCATTTTGAAAATAATTTTTATTTGATTTTTCAGAAGAAGCTGAAGAAATTAATCCAAGGGATATCCTGGAAGATATGATAGCTGCGGCTCATCAAAAACTCCAATCCAGTGATAAGAAGAATGTCGATGAACCAGATGCGCCATTGACACCAAGTGCCCAATATGAAGAACGAGATATTGATGCTGAAGTTGCAAAGCATCAGGCCAAAACTCAGGCTAGTCTGACGGATCTGCACTCAACCAGTTCCCAGAGCCAACTAGACACTATCTCCTATTCTAGCCACGTGACGAATGAACGTAAAGCGTCGGCTTCGTCATCTTCTATCGGTAATGACGATCTGATGGACTCGGGGTTTCTTTCCAAGTTCCACAACAGTATTAAAAGGGATGCGCCATCACTTGTCGCGTCATTATTCCAACGAATCACTTGTCGAGAAGAGTGATGAACTCGAAATCTCCCATGGTCTTAATCACACATACAGTCTGAGTCAGGATACCCTCGATAGTTTACGGGCACTCCGGGAATTAGACGCCCAGCGTCAGCGAGAAAGTGAGCAAAGACGGATGGAGTCCAGAAAAATTGACCAGGAATATCTGCGTACGAAAGAAGAGATGGAAATGGAGGAGCAACACAGCATCGAGGATCTTTTGAATCCGAAAACGCGGATCTTGTCTTCCTACACCACAGGTTACTCTTTGACCTCCACTCCTTGCAGCACACTGTTTGATGGCATCGATTCTGTTCTCCAGCAGCCAATATCAGGGAAAGGGTGGCTGACACCTTCCCCTTCATCTTCGTCCAACAAAGCAAACGAAGCCGTTGGGGGCAAGTACTTTGTTAGCGTGGGGAATAGCAAAATGTCGGACAAACGAACATATCATCCGGCGGGATTGGACAGCAATAAACGTTCGAATTCTCTGGAAGCGATACTGGACGCTGCCCAGCCATGGTGCTCGAGTCCGAACTCACGCAAATATTGTGACAGCGAAAGCAGCCCCCTACAAGAAAGTGATCTGTGTCTTGGCCTTGGCAACAGTCTGCGGCGCGGTTCCTTGGATTCCATGATAGACTTTTACGACAAGCATGAAAATCGCTTGTCCTGGGAATCGACCGATTCAGAAGATGGATCCGACTTGCTTACTAGCCTTACAACCACATTTGACCAGAAGTTGAAAATCTTGCTGAACCCTAACAAGTATAAACTGAATAGTAATTTCCGACCACGGTCAACAGCCAGCTCAACCTTGCCATCAACTTCACCATCATCGCTGACATCTCTACCACCCCCAGCCCTGGCCATAAGCCATGCCCCGACGACCACAATGTCTAGGTACACAGACGCAGGTCCAATCAGTATTGTCAATGATGTGACTGGTGAGGAGAGAGACTTTAACGGTGATGCTCATACTGATAGCACACGGATGCTAAATTTAGGGCTGGCTTATAGTTGGCAGGCGAAGAAAAACTTAGACATGTTTGACAGTTTCCGGGACCCCAGTCTGCACCGGTCACAGAAATCAGAAACTAAAATTGGCATTGCCTCCCGTTTCACGCGGAGCAACCCAAATCCTACTCCGCACATTCCGGGAGAGAGAGCAATCATTACTCATGGTGCTGCTCCTATAGCAGCTAGCCACCTTGCATCATCAGAGTATGCCCAGCGGCGTAACAACGGGGCCGGCATCAGTCCAGACGGACGGGTTCGATACTTGTCACCAATCTCTGACACGCCTTCTATGCCAAAAGACTATTATTTGCATAAAAAGAAACTGAAAACTTATTTTGACAAAGGAGGCTCTTTAGGGGGTGTCAACAGTGATAACGGCAATAGCAGCAAAAGTGGGTTTTCGGTTTTAATGGGTAGGGATCTTATGGCCAAGGCGGACGTTAGCCCTCTGCTGTCAACCACTGTCGGGAAAGTGAGTACGAGTGAGAAACACCGTTCAACCTCACCTCCTACAGTACCGCGACGAAAAGTTCGAGGTAGAAGACGGCACACTGTGGGTGGATCTGAAGATATGAAACATTTTAACACCCTGGTGACTTTGTTGAGTGGCAAAGAGGAATCAGAGAGAGTATTATCGGCCTGGGAGAGGCTTCGACCATTTTCCAAGGCAAGTGAGATGTATGAACAATTGCCTTTAGCCTGGCTAAACAAAAACAGTCAACAAAATAACTCTTCAGAATTTGATTGTCATGTTCAGCCAATTTTAGAGCGGACAGTAAGGAAAGTCTAAAAGAAGATTATAATTAATGTGTACACAGCAACTCCACACACACACACACACTCCAGGCAAACACAGACAAATTGGCAATTGTGTGTTGTAGATACACTACCAATCTTCCAACAGCCTTGGTTTCCATAATCATGCTGAATTATCCATTTTTCAGGACCAATGGAGGTTGCATACTGATAATTGGATAAGCCACCTCTTAGCCACTAATTATGCTAATCTCATATCGTTAAAACATTAGAAACATGAGTCAAATATTTAATACAAAATAGTTAAATTCAAAAAGAGAAATTTAAGATTCTGTTCATGATTTTATCTGGATCAAAAGTGATGCTGGAATATCTGTGGTGGGCTTGTCTCACACAAACAAATGCATTCACACATACACACAAATTTGCATATTCATATATGCAAATATGCATGTAGTAATGTTTATTTACAGATGCAAATGGAGAAGACTTGAAAATGAAAGTTGTTAAAAAAATACAATTCTGTAAAAACACACAAAAAAAAACATTGAAAACAAAGGACTATAATGAAGAAAATTCTAGAGAAACATAAAAGAAAGTCTCTCCTTGCCTTGGTTGGAATGTGAAATAAACAAAATAATAAATCCTTAGCAATCTGGTGAAACTAGGGAGACTTTTTTTTCCTAAGTTTACACATATGTACTGTGTTTCTGGACAGACAAACTGTTTCATGTTTTATAAAACAAGGAAAAATTCACAAAAATGGAATGGTTTTTTGTTTTTTTTTCGTGTGCGTCAACTTTGGATATACATGTAAAATATGTGAATGAATAAATCTAATTGATTTTATATATTTATATATATATATATATATATATATATATATATATATATATAAATAAATAAAAACTATATATATATATATTTTCTTTTGTTGTTTGCTTTCGTGTTATAACAATTAAGTTTTGTTAAATTGACATTATTTCCAAAGGTTATTTGTACCATTCACCTCATTGATTTTTTTTGTTGCTTTTCCTGTTACTACAGTTTCAGCCATTCCATTCTACAGCCTTCCACAGATGTATAATTTATATGAAAGCTAACTATTTTTTTTCTTTTTAACTTTCAGCAGTTGTCATTCCAAAAGTTGTTGAAAAAATTAAAAATCATGTTTTCTGCTGTTACTGCAATATTTCACTTAATCCATTCTACAATCTCATCGGTTTATGGCCAAATCACTGAAGTTAAGCAATGTTGAGCATGGTCAGTACCTAGATCAGGTGACCACTTGGGAATACCAGGTGCTCTAAACTTGGATGGACAAATGGTGTAATGAATAATGGCTCAGAATTGTTTATCATAAAATCAATTCCAGTTGGGTTCATTATATTCACTTATGTGCAAATATCCTTGGGAAAGGGATGAATCCACCTCTTCTCCCTCCAGCTATGAGTTAATTAGTAAGACTTTTATCACTAAACCATTATTATCTCAAAAAAATCGCATACAAAATATTTAGAGTTCAGCATTAAATAACCCATAGAGCTGTTGATATGCCACTAAACAAAATCAACCAACCAAAAACAATCTTCTCAAATGGTATGAATGGTAATTGTCTCTGATTTTGAGAAGAGGCATTTTTATTCCATTCTGCAGGCTTGTTTAGTTCTACAAAATATCTATCTATCTATCTATCTATCTCTCTCTCTCTCTATATATATATATATATATATATAGGATTGGTGTATATGGAATAAATTCCAATAACCAACAATTACTATTCTTAAAAGAGTGCTCAATACAGAGTAGGGGGGAATATAATTATTTATATATTAATATTGGCTGTTTTTGTAGTGATTTTATATATTTGTTATAATTTTTGAATAAATATATTGTTATTTTGAAGTGGTAACCATTTCTTTCTTAATGCTGTGAAACATTGTGGTAAAAAGAATCATGTTAAAATTACCAATTTAATTTTTTTAATTGTTGCAACAGCTGACAACTTCTTTGTAATCTTTTGTTATTTAACATTTCCACAGATTGGCTGACCACAGCTTGACTTTTACTCACGTCTTCCCTGCATGACCAATGAATCACTTGAAATACTTCACAATTTTTGCTATATTATTATTTTCATTCCAGGAGTTTTTCAGACTATTAAAATTCTTATTCTTGTTGCTACCATAATATTCCAGCCAGTTTATTCTACAGCCTTCTTCAGATTCTGAAAGGCATTCCTCTGTTATTTGGAAAAATTCATTATCAATCCAAGAATTGTTCTTTTTATTACCAATACACCCATTTTAGCCAATCTATTCTACAGACTTCTGTAATTTTAAGAAGACTCCTAATTATTCCAAGAATTGTTCAGATTATTCTTTTTGTTGCTTCCACAATGATTGGCTTAGCCAGTCTATGGCCATCTTCAACAGAAAGACATCCCCCCCCACCCTGTAAGTTTGCCAAGGAATCATTATTTCAAAAGTTGTTCAAGTCATTGATATTCTTTTTATTACCAATCTACTTGACTCATCCATTGTATGGCCTTCATCAAGTGGACTGAAATGTTGAGAAATGTTACCATTCCAACAATTGTTTAATTGGTATTATTTTCATTGTTGCTCTACAAAGATTTTGCTGATCCATTCTACTGCCTTCTTCAGAAGTATAATCTATATGGAAGCTAATTGTAGAAGCTCTGAATCATCATCCTTGAAGTCTGGAGAATGGATTGAGCAAAAATCTGATACAATATTAAAAATGTATGTGAAAAAAACCCTCAAACTAGGAGTCAAAAAAGCAAGGATAATAAAATAAATGACCATAAGCCAAGGGGAAGTGAAAAATGAACAACTGTTTCCTTTTAAGGAAACATCTAATATTACAATTTGACTTTTTTATTTTATTATTGAAAAAAAGGAGTCAATTGTAGTTGGGATCATTGAGTCAATGTGAATGATCCTTTCCTTAGCTGCATATGCTTTACCAGTTTTGAATTCAGTTTCCTCCTAGACTAGTTGCCAACCAAGGCTATAGAATCAAGTTTGTCCTTAGCAGGCTAGTTCCATTTAAAATGTAACAACATTTATATTTAAAACCAGTTAAAATGTTCCTTTTTATATTACACTATTAAATATATATATATATATGTGTGTGTGTGTGTGTGTGTGGCAGGAGCGATATCACCCCTTTAATAATAATAATGATAATAAAGGAGGATATGCTGTAAAACAGAAAACACCAAGTGAAAGAGAGGCATTTTCAAATAACCAAGATGTTAATATGTTGTAAAGACCTTAAAATGTAAATGTTACAGGAAGTTAATTTAGAACATGAAATACAATCAAACGGCCAGTCTTGTAGAGTGTGTTGGTCCATTGGGGTGAGGATATGGTGTTACATGTGTGTTTCACTGAATAGACACATTACGTCTATTTATTTTTATTTTAATCCTCTCAAATTCATGGATCAATTTGTTAATGTTGATATTAAATTCATTAAGGAAGGCACCATAGTTTTTTTTCATTTCTTTCATTTTCCTAAGTACTTTCAATCTCATTCAAGATCATATTCAGGGGTGAATTGCTAAGACAAAAAAATTAATGTAATTGATAGTTGTCAATTTTTTTTTTAAATGTGCATGAAATATGCTCTGTTAATTCAAAAATTAGTGTTAATTTATATTTGTAAAAAAAATTTTTAAATTACTATTTAAGTATTTTAAAACATTGCTGTTATAATAGTAATTTTTAAAAAATTAAAATTTAGGTATTTCAAAACTTAGCTGTTATATACATTTTAAAACTTTGTTGCTCTACTTATAATTAATCTTATATAGTATTCTTGTAATTAACATATAGAGAGCATTTCAAGAATTTGAAGATTTTGATTTTCATGGTGGAGAATACTTGTATTGTCAATATTTCTCTAAAACATGAATGTGAACAGGAATGTTCTTTTAAATGTTGTGCAACAGAACTTGAATCCAATATGTGTAATGTAAGCTTTTTTGATAATGTTGACATCCATGTAACCAACATATATATTTACATTTTTCAGAGATAGGACATCTAAATTGATATATAGTGTTTGTCTATTGCAAAACATTAGCTGAGAGAAGAGTTATTATGGATGATTAATTAAATTGGTTGCATTAAATTTAGTATAGTATATAATTAGTTTTCTTTTTTTACTGGGATTTGTCGGGGATATATTAGTACTTAAGAGTTTTGTTTTAGGATTTTTTCATCTTGTTTGTAGTTAGAGTGTATTTGATTGCAGTATAATATGTTGATATGTTTAGGGTTATTTAAGAAAGTAATATATTCTTTTTGATTTATATTAATATTTCTAATAGCTTGTCTAATTTGTTCATCAGCATTGCAATTAGGAAAGTCATTATTAATGAGACTTTGTTTAATGTTTTTTTTAATTTCATGTAGAAATTATTTTTCATAGAATACTTAACTTTTGCACAATTTATAAAATTTTATATAATTGCTGTTTTGTAATATTTAGGACATTCACTTTTATAGTTGAGAGTGTATGTGTTTACACTAGTTGTTGATATGGGAAGGTAGTAAATGTATTATTATTGATGTCTATCAATATATCAAGAAAAGGAATTCTGTTGTTATTGTTAAGTTCATATGTGTACTTAAAAACAGTTTTTAGAAGTTTTTTTGTAGTTCATGTATTTCATCTATGTTTTTAACAAAGATGAGAATATCATCAACACAGTTGGAGGGTTTTTAGGTGTTTATAGTAGTAGTAAATATTTTCTTTTCAAGCTTAGCTATGCAGAAGCTATTAAATGTTGGTCCCAGAACTGAATGCATGGAAGCACCATGTTATACGTATATATTATTTTGGTGGTCATAGAAGGGAACCTCAGTGGTACAAGTCAAAAGTAGTTTCCATAATATGGTAGGTTTAATTTTTAATGGACAGAGAAGTAAATTGTAAATATTTTTTTATAATTATATCAATCATTTCCCTAACTGAGGCATTGGTAAATCAAATTTCAACATTAAGTGAGGTTATGGTTTCATTATTAGGTTATTATTTTTTTAAAATTTTGATTAATTTATGAGTTGATTTAATACTGTATTTTCTAGGTATGTATGGAGTATATAAGAAAAATACAACAATACTAAAGTTTAATTATGTGACACCCACCGGCGGTCACGGTCCAGCACCAATATGTGACACCCACTGGTGAGGTCGCCGCACCAATATATGACATCCACTGGTCACGACGTCAATATATGACACTGCGCCGTCAGCCCATGATCAATTCCCAGTTGCAGCGCGAAGCTGTAAGGTTTCTTCCACCAGCGTTTTGGGGTTGACTCCTTGTCGTGTGCCACCAGCCTGTGTCCCGGTCGATCTGGTTGTTTCCGGTTCAATACCAGCTTTGTCATTCTCAGCTCGCATCCAACACTTGGTCACCGAAGTAACTGCTTTGATCTCAAGTCTAACCTACCCACGTTGTAACTTTGATCTTAGGTAGACAAAATCAATCGGGTGTCGGGCCGTAGTGCAAGCTGAATTTGGGATAAAGGTGATACCGCACAAGCATAAGTAAAAAAAAATAATAAAACAAACTCAAGAGGTTCAAATATGTTAAAAAATAACAATTATCTGTCTGTTGAATACAGGAGTGTGTTTCTCTCCCAGCTTGTTTCTATGGATTCGTGACACTTTTTGCGTTTCTTTAGTGAGTTATGGTATCTTAAGTCGTTAGTCTTCCTACCAAAAGCAAGTTTTTATTGACAAAGTCGAGAGGACGTGGAATTTCTCGGTCAGCTTCTGCGAAGCGACACTGACTCTGTAACTCTGACCATGTCTGGAACTGACTGCTCAGCTGCTTCGAGACGTTCGTTTATATGGACACCGACCAAAACCCGGTGTGGGGGCCTGACGTGGTTTGGGTTCCTTGATAATTCTCAATTCCCAACAAGAATTCTCTTTGTTCTTAGGCCAGGAAAATTTATTACTTCCCATTTTTGGAAGATTAATCACTTTCCACTTTGGGGGTTCCTCCCTCGTCCGTGAGGGAAGGTCAGAGGAGAGTTATCCTCCTAGACTCTTCCTCTCTCACATTGGTATCTCATACCAATCCTCTCAGTGGGTGTTAACAACTTTTCCGTCTTTCTCATACATTCACCTCCACCTATCACCCATGCTACCACTTGGTCAATGATCTCTTGGCAGTGTGGGTGTGGCTAGACTGGCCCGCTTAGAATTTTCAGAATTCTGTTTACAAAATCCTATTTTTCCTTTTCCTTCGGTCAAAACATTTACAAATCCCAGATTGCCAATTAATTCTTATCACATCTTGATTTTGGGGACACCCAAATCCACTTTGCCCGGACCTTTACCGACTCATTAATCATTGTCAAAACCCCGACACCTGGTTCCTCCGCTAGTCAACTTTTAACTGGGTGGTCACGTTTACCTGAGAATCAAATCCTTTATTTTTCTCATGCCTTAAAATTCTCTTATCACCAGATGCTCATTTTCAAGACGATATGTCTGACGTCAACAGTTTGAATAAGCAATAATAATGATTCCCTTTTCAATTTTCCTTCTCATGTCAAGATTCATGCATATACTTTCTTCACTTGCACCAGGAATTAAAATTAAATGATATCTCTGAAAGATAACTAATATCTATTCTCCAGGGTGGCCTCAAGCCGAAATTCTCCATGGCCGCATGCATCGGCTGGCTTTGATTTTCTATCTGAATTCTGTTTCTCTTGGTGCGACTTAACATGACATTAATCAGTTTTGACAGAATCTCAATCTCGCTTTTTCTTATGGATTTTCTGTCTTTTGTGAAAAGTATCTTTTTTTTGTAAATAAAATAAATTCTTTTTAATGTTGCTCAGTCTGTCTTTTGATATAGCTCTTTCTCACCTTAAGTATTTCCCGTTTTTAATTCCTATGATTAATTAGTTAGCCAATTACCATAGCTAAATAGTGTCACAATTATGAATATAAAAACAATGATAACAGCAAAGTTTTAAAATACCTAAATTGTAAGTTTTTAAAAAAATGCAATTATAGCAGCAATGTTTTAAAATACTTAAATTGTAATTTTTTTAAAAATTTTAAATTAACAGAGCATGTTTAATGTGTATTTACAAAAAAATTCTCAATTATCAATTACATTAATTTTTTTTGTCTTAGCAATTCACCCCTGAATATGATCTTGAATGAGATTGAAAGTACTTAGGAAAATGAAAGAAATGATAAAAACTATGGTGTCTTCCTTAATGAGTTTAATAACAACATTAAGAAATTGATCTGTGAATTGTGTGTGTGTAACACCTTTCACTGCTGCCTCCACCCAGTGACATAACCACATTTAGTGGTCCAGTTCTCAGGGTCATAAGACAACACTTTAACCACAGGGCTAACTCTGCACTGGTCAATGCTGACACTGTTCCAAGCTGGTTGCTGGCTACATGGATCCAAACGAACTCTTCCCACATTGTGTTCTTGATCTCAGAGCAGTAAAAGATCAAATGCCGTAGTCTCGCAGTGCCGGTCAAGTCATGGCAGGTACTATATTAAAGAAAAAATATCTTCTCAATGAAAATAGATAAAACAAGAGATTTGTGGAGTGAAACTTGAATTGGTTTATGTAGCTCTTGATACAACAAAAATTCATCCTTCACACATTAATCTCTCTAAGGACACTAAACTCCTGGAGGAGTTGGGCTCAGTCTGGGAATCAGGAATTCTTGTTGGCAGCTGGCATGGATTTCAGAGGCACTTAATACTGTATCTCAGCCCCAAATCATCTGCTTATATACACTTTGGCCCCAAACTGGCATGGGTGGGGCTAAAAGGTTCTGAGAATTTGGTAATTCTTTATTAATTCAAATAAAGGTTTTCTTTGTTCCCTATTTCTGCTTTCTTAATCAATTTCCAAATTTGGAGAATTTTCCACCTTATTTCACAGGGATTGCTTTTCCCTTAACTCCAACCTGCTTTATTTCACATCTTGCACCACTACTTCCCACAGTCACTTATGTGCCTTGCGTGATACACACTTAGGCAATCATGTATCTTTCAATACATGACTGACGAGGCAGATTTTTTCCCAGCGTAGGTTGCCATTTCTTTCTGCAGTAGTCCAGTTGCCATCCAAGGCTACAGAACCTAGTCTATCCTGCTATTTACCCATAGCTGGTGGGAGAAGAGGAGGATTCATACCTTTCCCAAGGGTATTAGCACGTAAGTGAATGTAATGGATTCAACTGGAATTCGAACTCAGCTCTCTGATTCCTCAATCCAGGCCACTATCCATTACAAGCAGGGCCAAATTTTGCCCCTCCCTTCCTAGCATTCAACCTCAGCCTACTTCCCAGGGTATGCATAACTGTTTTTGTGACAAATTGAATTTTTAAAATGCATAGGAGAAAGGGCAGAGTTTCATTCTAGCCATAAATTTTAATTCTCCAAATCTTTTCTATTTTCCTGGAACTATCTCTGTCCAGTGAAAATACAAACCAGACCCTGCCAATGATAGAATTTTGTTTTCATAATTCCAGCCTTAATTGTACAGTACATCCGACCCGATTAAGCAAAGTTAATTCTCATTTTAACATTCTGGGCAATAGATAAAAATTATTTTCCAAAATCTGTTTTTGTCAATAAAAATATATTTGTTTATCTAAATTCTCAACCAAGAGACTTTCTGTTTTCATCCCTGGACCGGTCGCCGTCTCAGCGAAAACTCAAACCAGATCACCTTGACATGATTGATTTTTATAACTTCAATCAAAAAAAAAATGTTTTATTCCTTGTTTTCATTTTCATCAGTGAAAAATCTATTTTGAAGTGGTCTAATCCATTTTTGAGTTGTTTAATTTTTTTACCTGAAAATAAGTCCATTTTGAAGTCAAAAAAGGTATAGTTTTTGCTTAATAATGATATCATCTAAAAGTGTGAGATTAATACAGAATTTTAATACATTTAAAACTTAGTAAATTATTCTAATTCAAATTTTAAAAAAGAAAACAATTTTTGTAAAAATTTATTATTGAAAATTTTCTTTTTTCTTTTAAGACAATAGTGTCCTTAATTAATCTTATTAATAAAAGCAATTAAAAGCTTTTCTAGTTTTATTGCATTTTCTATTTTATGATTCAGAGCAGATTTTTGGTAAATGATTTATCTGTTTTGCAAAAAAATTGATGTAGATTTTCCAAGGAGTTCTGCTCCTAATATAAATAAGAAGGGAGTGAAATTTTAATAAGTGAAAGGAGGTGGGGGCTGTTTAAGAGATGTAAAAAAAAAAAATTCCCAAGATTTTTTAATATAAAAACTTTAAAAAATAATTCCATTCATTTGTGAATAAGTCTTGAAAATTTCATTAAAATCCAACAATTATTTGATTTATCCAAAAATTTCCAAATGTGTTTTTTTACTGCAAAAAGATGCTAAAATTTTGAATGTACAAGAAAGGATTAAAAAAAATTAATAAAATAACTAAAAATATTTGGATTTTTCCTCTTAATAATAATAATAAACATTTTGACAATAAAACTTTGTTTTTATCAAGTTTGGGGCATTTTTACATCATGCTATGCTGTTTTTTCAGGCTCCTACTCAAATCTTAACAACATTGGTTGATTCTAATTTTATAATAAAAAAGATTAACCTGCATAATAACATTTGACAGGGTATATTTTTTTTTTAATTACTTTCATGTGGACTTCATTTTTGAGATGATAAATTCTAATTATGATAAATTTTTCTATTTCAACTAACCTGCTCATATTGGTTGCTATATTCACAAAGAAAGGGTGGAGAAACCTGAAAATGTTATTTGAAGAGACATGATCATATATTGAAGAAAAAAGGCCCTGATGAAATGAAATCAAGATAATAGACAGCAGAACAACACAAGAGGATAAAAATACCTGAAAGAATACCCACACATGACAGGCATTGATAACCTCCTCACTTGACCTAACAGAAATATACATGGTGCGATGGATAAATTGTCGCTTAGATTATGCAAAAATGAAAATAATGCTGACATCTCATTTTAACAGATATAATTTACCAAAACTATACAAAATACGAAAGAGTAAATTAATTCAATCAAATCGCCATTGACTTCAGCCACAGCCTCCAGGCGGCTTTGGAATTTCCTGCATCTCTTCTGGACAGTCTCCTTGTTTAAGTTGGTGAATGCTGCCATAATCTTTGCCTTCAGTTCATCTTTGGTCTTACAAGGAGTTTTGTTGGTCTCTCTTTCAACCGCGCCCCACACATAATAATCAAGGGGGTTGCAGTCTGGGGAGTTAGGTGGCCAGATGTAAGGAGTGATGTGGTCACAGAAATTGTCTGACAGCCATGACTGGGTTCTCCTGTTTGTGTGGCATGGTGCAGAGTCCTGTTGCTAGACCTAGTGTCGGTCTCCCAGCAGCTACCCTCTTGAGCAAGGGCAACACTGTCCACAAGGCATTTTATGTAGGGCTCCGTGTTGAGTTTGAGGACTAGTGATCATTTCAAAAACCTTTGTAATCACCATGAGGCTTATCAGACTTTTTCCCAGTCCTCTGCATTGTTCTCAGATTGAAACCCAAACACTCTCAAGTGTTTGTATTCGAGCTTCTGGCGCAAATGCCAGGCAGTACAACATGTCGTTTCCAAATTTCAGGCATCTCTTCTGAATGGTCTTCTTGTTTAAGATGATGAATGTTGTCATGATTGGTGTCACAAGAAGTTTTGTTGGTCTCTTGCTCAACTGCAACCCATGCATAATAATCAAGAGGGTTACAGTCTGGGGAGTTAGGTGGCCAGGTATAAGGAGTGATGTTGTCACAGAAATTGTCTGACTGGCATAATTGGGTTCTCCTGCTTGTGTGGCATGGTGCAGAGTCCTGTTGCTACACATAGGGTCAGTCTTCCAGCAGCTACCCTCTTGACCAAGGGCAACACTACTTCCTCAAGACATTTGATGTAGGGCTCCGTGTTGACTCTGAAGCTCTGTGAGAACATGAATGGAGACATAACATCACCATCACTAGTGATCCCTTCAAACACTTTTATAATCACCATTAGGCTTACCTCTGCATTGTCCTTAGATTGACACCCAAACACACTGAAATATTTGGAGCTTCTAGCACAAATGCCCAGCAGTACTGCATGTTATTTCCAAATTTCTGGTGGAGTGAACTGTGTCATGGTGCTCTTTTTTTCTCACAGACAGTGCCCAACTAACCCTACTGTACAGTCTTTAAAAACAAACAACGTGCATGTGTGAAATTAAAAATATAGAATGGCGACAATTTATCCATCGCAACCTGTAGATATCATCCGGGAGCCTATTAAGAAAGGACATTCATAAATTCCAACACCTGAGTATTCATCTGATCCATATGTAAAGAATCATATTTTACGGGTAGTATTCTACATTTTTTTAATTTATTTTTTTTTTTTTTACTTTACTAATTTTTTAAACAGTGAATCACCTTAAAAAGTAATTTATTTATTAAACTGCGGCTACAAGAAATTTCCAGAATTTATGCTAAAAGAAAATGCGCTGATCTTTGTGAGTGATTAAGAAAAAATGCCGTCAGTAATAAAAGTAAACATTTATTTTCATGATACGAACACAAATTTACGGTAAAGGAAATTCGAAACTAAAAGCAAATTTTTTTTTTTTTTTTCTTCTTCTTTCTTTCATATCACCATTTCCTCCATCTTTGACTCGTTGGAAATTTATATGTTGCCTGGTGAGCAGCAGGGTGAGAGACGTTTCGGGAGAGAAGGTTGGCCCAGGGGCAGGCGCTCGCGTAACCTGATTCACATTTCGACTGATAACAGATGTCTTAACCACCCCCACTTCCACTCCACCCGACCTTCACGAAACCGCCAACAAATATGAAACACCGAAAAAGTCACTTCCGGTGTTTTTGCTGCTGAGTTTCTTTATTACAACATAAAAAAAAAAACATGAAAGGAAGCAGGCGAATTCCTTTCTGTTCGATATTATTTTGTTTTAATTTATTAATTTATAATTTCTGTCTCCGTTTCTCTGCTTCTGTTGATTTCATTCACCCCCGCCCTACTATCTCTCTTATTTCCTTCTGTCGCTTTCATTTATTTCTTCGCACTCTCTCTCTCTCTCTCACTTATTTTATTATTCTTTGCTTTCATTCTCTCTATCATTCTTCTTTATCTTTCTTTTCTCTCATTTCTTTACCTATCGCTTTCATGTTCTCTCTCTTAGTCTCATTTCTATTTCCCTTTAATTCCATCTCTATTACTCCCTTTTAGTTTTGTTAGTCACTTTAATTCCCACTCTTTCCCTCTCTGATTTCTTTATCTGTCCCTTTATTTCCCACTCTCTCTTTCTAATTTTTTTATCTGTCCCTTTCATTCCCTCTCTTTATTTCTAATTTTTTTATCTGTCTCTTTCATTCCCTCTCTTTATTTCTAATTTCTTTACCTGTCCCTTTCATTCTCTCTCTCTCTCTCTAATTTCTTTACCTGTCCCTTTCATTCTCTCTCTCTCTCTCTAATTTCTTTACCTGTCCCTTTCATTCTCTCTCTCTCTAATTTCTTTACCTGTCCCTTTCATTCTCTCTCTCTATCTCTAATTTCTTTACCTGTCCCTTTCATCTCTCTCTCTCTCTCTCTCTAATTTCTTTACCTGTCCCTTTCATTCTCTCTCTCTATCTCTAATTTCTTTACCTGTCCCTTTCATTCTCTCTCTCTATCTCTCGAATTTCTTTACCTGTCCCTTTCATTCTCTCTATCTCTCGAATTTCTTTACCTGTCCCTTTCATTCTCTCTCTCTCTCTAATTTCTTTATCTGTCACTTTCATTCTCTTTCTCAGAGTCCTGTTTCCAAACACAGTGTCTTCTAGCAGTCACCCTCTTGAACCAGGGCAGCTCTACCTCCTCAAAGCACTTGATGTAGGCCTTCATGTTAAGTTGGTGGCTTTTTGGGAAGGTGAATGGAAGCATAATGTCGCCATCACTATTGATCACTCGAAACTCACCCAGCTCTTTCCAAATCATCTCCACTGCCCTAAACACTCTGAAATGTTTGTATTGGAGTTTCTGGTGTGAATGCCAAGCAGTACAACATACTGTTTCCAAATTTCTGGCAACATGAATTGTGTCATGTTGCTCTTCTTCTCAAAAATGATGCCCAACTGACCCTACTGTATGTGCAGTCAACAAAATCAAAAACAATGTATGAAATTAAAAATATAAAATGACAACAATTTACCCATTGCACCCTGTAGTCATGTTATTATGTTGATTTAGTAAGTAATTGTATCTATCTATCTATCTATCTATCATCATCATATACTTTTTTTTTTCCTACTATTTAACCATTGAGATTTTTCCAATGTCTGGCAGGTCTTCTTGGAGATCAAGTGGCAGCAAGATTCTTTTTCTTTTTGTGTCACTCATTATTATTATTAAGTAGCTTAAAAGCCACACTCTGTGCATAATTTTAAGCTAGCTCCCGTGAAAGGTTAATTGGGCCTCCAGCCTAGCTTAGAAAATATCAATGATAATTCTGAAAAGATAATTTTGAATTCCTCAACTCCCTCCATGGAAATTCAAAACCTCACTTTAACTCTGATTTGAGCTACAAGTCCAATTTCAGCCAAAAGACTGATTTGGGCTGAAATTTCAATTCAGACCAAAAATTGAGATCTTCAAATCACAAACTCTGTGGAACCTGAAAACTTCACGTCACAAAACTTCTCAATTTAACTCCTTGGCATTTTGAAGAAATGAAATTGATTTCCTCAATTCCCAAAGTCATGGAGATATTTTAAACTGATTTTAAAACAAATTTTTTTTAAATTCACAAAGTTGTTGTCTTTAAACTCAGTATAAATTAAAAACTTTTAAAATTGCTAATTTTTTTTTTTTTTCTTCAGTTATTTTAAAATTTGAATTTTCAACTGTTCCCTCCTCATCTGGGCACAAATCCCAATGCCAGATGTTCAAGCTCTAGATCAATGATCTCCAACGTGGAGTGCATGCCTCATTTGTGGGGCATGCATAGGATGTTCACTCTTCAGCTTACTATACTAACATAATAAGCGGGCAATTTGAGAATTAGTTATTAAATATTACAAGGGGGCACCAGAATTTTAGAAATACCAAGGGGGGGGGGGCATGGCCTGAAATCAGTTAGGAACCACTGCACTAGTTGAAAGGCAGATTTTCAATGCCAGGATCATCTTGATTTGAAATTAGGTATAATATGTCTATGTAGAGTAAGTGTGCCCTGAGTTAAAGGGGTTTCAGTTACACAGACGATCAAACAGAAATTGTCATTTATTTATTTAGAATATTTCATGATGAGAGATATATGTAGAAGAAACAAAAATATAGAAAGGCTGGAAATATTAAAGCCTGAAATAAGATTGTCATGGGACAAGATAAACAGGAACAAAACAGCAGGACCAGATGTAATTGTAATAGAAATGCTCTCAGGATGAGACAATTTTGGCATTAACAAGATCACAGAAGTAATAAAAAATATATACAACCATGGTGACATATTGGAGAACCTCAGTAGATCCATTTTAGTAGCATTAGCTTTGAAAACTAGGTGCCAATGATTGCAAGTTTCTTTGGATAACCAAGCTAATGAGCCAAATTTTGAATAGCATGCGAAGCAGAATTAGACCAAAAACGTGAACAGTATGGCTTTTTTATGGCCACTGGGAGAAGATATGATATGTGATATTTATGATTAGAATGATATTGGAGAGAACAATACAAATGCAGAAGGATGTACCTATGTTTTATAGATTACATAAAAGCATTTGACAAGGTACAGCTCAAGAATCCATGTTAGGAAAACTAAATTTATTTGTAAAGGATGTTAGAATAATCCAGAACTTATATTGAGAGCAAACCTTCAACCCCTACTTATAGATAGAAAATGAACTGAGTAGATACATGATGTAGGTTTCAACACTTTTGATAAGATTTCATAACTTGGTACATTTGACCCACAAATAATTTTTGGTGGGCTTGTGTAGGTCAAAGGCAAAATAAAGCATAGTATTTGAAGAACGAAATATTAACAAATATTGATAGGACATTTTAGATTACACAAAAGCATTTAACGACAACATGGCACAAGGATCTCTTTGGAAATGATGTTAACATAATCCAGGACTTATACTAGGAACAAGCTGTCTGTATCCAGATAGAAAACGGCTTAAGTAGGGAAACAAAAATTAAAAGAGGTGCAAGACAAAGAAGCGTCTTCAGATATGTTCAACTTCAACAACGAGGCTATCCAAAGCCAACCAGGATTTATTATTGGTGGGCATAATCTTAATATGTGCTGATGGTTGATACAGAAAGAAAACTATGAGACCTTCTAGACAGAGTAGGAGAAGAAAGAACTAACCATCTGCAAGAAGACAGAATCTAAGGTTGTCAGCAAGAGATGAAGCCCAAGGTCCAAGCTAAGAATTGGAGATGACAATATCAAACATGCACAGAAGTTTAAATATCCGGGAAGTCTTTTAATAAAAGATGGAAAATCTGATACCAATTGAAATAATGAAAGATGCCTTCCAAAAGCTAAACAAGATATAAAGAAACAGGAACATTTCAAATAAGAGTACTGAACTCTTATGTAATATCAATCCTCCTCTATGGCACTGAAGGCAGCAGAAATGTGGTTCTACAGAAGGGTGCTGAGGATGGATGGAATGAGTAAGCAATGAGGAAGTCTAAAACAAAATGCTAACAAAAAGAGCACTTATACTCAAAAAGAGACAGTTAAGTTTCTAGGACACATAATGAGGAAGGAGGGTTTGGAGAACTTGATCTACACAGGGCACATTGGGGACGAGAGTGGGGAAGGCAGTGGCCCACCTACCTAACGAGGTTGTGTGAATGGATGGCGGAACAGCGATCCATTCACACACCAAAATATTTAAGTCTGCAAAATTCCTCTATGAATTTACTTATGTTCAGGAATGTCAGCTTTGTTGTTCACGCACGCACACACACACACACACACACACACACACACACACACACACACACACACACACACACACACACACACACACACACACACACACACACACGCGCGCACACACACACACACGCGCGCGCACACACACACACACACACACACGCACGCGCGCGCACACACACACACATATATATAATTGATATGGCAGGATATGTCTCTCTCCAATGCATGCCTCGTTAGCCACAATAAGAGGCATATTGATTGACCTTTCACAAATTAGGGTCAGTACTATGCTGGAAATAATATGCAGGGTGTGTCAAAAAATCTGCAAAATGCACTCCAGTCTCATCAGTCACATGAAAACCCATGAGCAATCTGAACAGAGTTTACAAAACAGGCCAAGCCCTGTACAAAACAACTTAGTCTACTACATCTGCAATAAACATTGCAAGGGATATGCAGGCTTCAAGGGCCATTGCCATTTTCATGAATATCTAAAACATTGATCATTGTCAATGATATTTATACTTGTTTAACGAGTCTATAGTCATCAAGTATATGTTGTGCCAGTTTTACAACAACCGATGGAAATGTCATTAGTCATTTCAACTAAAATAGTTCAACCTTGACTTTGATGAGTTTAACTTTCATAGATTTGATTATTTGTAAATTTGCCACCAATAATTACATTGATTTTTTTTTTCTTGCGGTTTTGCATTCTTGTGTGAAAAATACGTCTAGAAGAGAAACTGTAAAGAAAAGCTGAATATGTCATAAATATAGAAAATAATTATCTATGATCAGGTTTTAGAATTTCTTTCTATTTTTTTTTTTTTTTTTTTTTTAAGACTTTTGACAGAAAAATCATCCTAAAAGGTAAATAATATTTTTCAAAATACATTAACATATTTCTTCAATATTTTCATTCATTCATATTTCTTTGGTCAGCTGTTTAATTTCGAAAGATGTTTATTTACAAAGTTCAATTTAACTCTCCATATCTCTGTTGTTTTAATAACAGGTAACAAATGCTTTCAATGGAAAGAATGAATGTCAAATTTTTCTCCAATTCTTTTAAAGGAAATAAATTCAACATGACCAGAACATTAAGAGTTTAAGGTTGATGATTGGGGTGATCAGGGTCTGCAAGCATCCTAGACTGGCTTTATCTATGTTTAAATATAATAATAAAAAAATTTGATGAAACCATATCTTCCTGATGTCAGTCTAAACTGACGCCTTTTTTATCGATATATCTCGGCTAAAATTGCAAATTATCATAATTCTGCTTATTCCCTCGTATCTACTTGACACCCAGCCATTATTTCAGGTAAATAATGGACTATTCCATTTTGATTGAAAGGAAAGATGGAAGAAAAAGTCATACAAGAGAAAAGAAGGAAATAAGCAATTAAACTAGAAGCGGATTTACATTTAATGCCTGCTTCAGTGAAATGAAAATTTTAAATTTTTCAATTTTTTCAATAAATTTTTCAATTTTAAATTTTTTCCTTTCTACTCCTTTACTTCTTAAAATAATGACCTACATTTTATACTTATGATTGTTATTGCAATATTTTGTTAAAGCTGTGAAGCTCAAATATTTAAAGATGCAATGGTGGGGATTTCCATGCGTATTTTATAATCAAAGAACTTGCAAAGAGCTTATTCTATCATTAACTTAAGAATTAAGGTTCATCAGAAAATTGAAATAGCAAAACTATGAAATTTTCACTCGTACTGCTAGTAAGCAAAGATCTTGTCTTTTTTTAAAGAGTGATCAAATTCTTAATTTGGGATAAGGCTTCATATTCTTACAGATCTTCAATCAAGCTCTTTATATTTTTGAATGTTTTTAACAATTGATCTGTATATTTGGTTCAGATAACTTCAATTACATAGTGCCCTGGGGGTTTTGTCATAATATCATGATCATCAGTCCCTTGACGGCTTCATTCATTGTAGGTGGCGGGGGGGGTGCTCAGGGCAGAAGAAACTGACAATTTTCTTCAGGATGACCTGTTGGCAGTGGCTTTCAAGATTTCCGGCATTGTCATGTCTGCTCATTTTTACATTGCTGTCCCCACTTCCAGCTGCCTTCAACAATGTCTTCTATGATGGTGTTACAGAGGCCAAATGTTGTAGAGTTGTTTCACAGTGGAGGCTTGTATTTCACTAAGTCGGTCCTAAAATAGGTTCGACGTACAAAACGTTAGGAACTTGATATAATAGGTAATGACACAACAATCTAGTTGTGGTCGTCCGACATCGACTGACTGACCAACTCGCTGAGCAACTGGCGACTGCTACTACTCCTACTTATTATAGGTGGGAGAGTCTATAGAATAGGTGTGTCCCAGTATAACACCAAACACTCGGAGAGATACCCATCTGTCTACAAAACTTTTGATGTTGCTCCGTACATTGTCATTGGTTTTGTGCTCCCCGTTTCAAATGCCTGGGTCCTTTTTCCTGCTTCAACCAGGAGTGCCCAAGTCTGACACCCGTAGAAGAGGATGGATGTGACCAGCAATTTGTAGAGCTTGAACTTGGTCAGGAAGATGATTTTGCTCTTTCATATCCTTTCCAGCCTGGCCATTGCTGCTGTGGCTGTAGCAAGCTGTGTGTGTATTTCTGCATTGCTGCTGCCATCTTTTGACAGGGTTGCTCTCAAGTATTTGAAGCCGGACACTTCCTCTGGTGATTTGCTGTCCATGGTGACACTGGCTCTGATGTTGCTTGTGCTATTCACCATTACTTTGAATGGAACTCAACACAGAGAAGTCCAATATTTCAGTTGTTTTAATGAGTTTGTTGGTCAGGTTTTGCAACTCTTTGTTACTGCTCGCAGTGTTGTGGTTGTGGAGGGTTTCCTGCATAATTCTCTCTAAAGTTTGAAAATTGTTTGAGAGAGTAAGCATCTCTAATGCTAAATTTTCTGGCAGAAATCTCCCACTTAGTTACTCAAGAGAACTGCACTGATGGCATGGTCATAGAGGGTCTAGATGACTTGTATGATCCCTTCTTCTATGTTGAATCCTATGAGGATGTGCCAGAGGACACCATGTTATACCCAATCAAATGCTTTCTTGAAATCAATGAAATTATGGAACAGATCCCTCTAGTTTTGCAGATGTGGACCCAACTGTTGTTCAACCCTGCTTCGTCCAGATCTAAAACCTGCCTGCATTTCTGACAGTAGTTCTTCAACCTTGGATTTCATATGGTTGAGGATATTATAGGACATAACTTTGCTGAGGTGGCTGATCAGGCTTATTCTTCTGTAATTCTGGCATTGCTTGAGAATGCCCTTTTTTTAATAGGGGTAGCATCAGTGACTGGGTCCACTCTCTTGGCCACCTCTTCCTTTCCCAAATCCACTGCTATAGAGTGCTTAGGGCCTTGGCAGTTTTTTCTCCATTTTTCAGCAGTTCAGAGTCTATATTGTCCACTCCAGGTGACTTCCCAGGTTTCAGGCTCCTTACTGCTGATTCTATCTCCTCTTTCAGTATTGGCAGACTGTCTTTGCCTTCCATGGGGTACCGGCCGGCCTGCAGTAAAGACTTATCTGAATGAAACTCGTAATTGCACAAGTCATTGCAGTATTCAGAACTTTCCTCTATCTGTCAATAGATTGCCATCTATTACAGCTGTTCTCGGCTGTCTGGTCCTGGTAATGGGTTTGAGGATATTGTAAGCCTTCTTGCTGTCATCTGTTTTTATGCTCTTCTCAATGACACTGCTCATCAATCTACTCCTCTTTGGCAGCTTGTAACTTTTTCCTGGCATATCTGTTTACATTTTGGTACTGCATCCAGACTTTATCCCTTAAATATTCCTTTCCTCTTAGCTCTCTCCTCTTTTTGCCCAAATTCAGGACTTCTTTCATGACCCACAGCTGAATTTTAAACAAAGGACACTAATCATCAAAGTAAACAGATGTGTTTCCTATCTCTCCTCAAAGGAAAAATAGATTCAAAGAAATATAATAATAATAATAAAAGCTAATATTTTGAAGGTTTTGTCCTTTTAAGGTCTTGGAACCTAAGGATGTCTTGATAAATAATTAGATTTTAAAACATTCCAGGTTTTGCAAAGTTTTAGATAATATAGTGTCATCAGAAATTTTATTTTGATCAAAATATTTTATTTTTCTGCTTCCATGTGTTATTGTATTTCTCAATTTTCTTTTTTTGTGTCTGTAAATGAAAAGGAAGGGATTCAAACATCCAAGCTGAAGCTAGGCAGATAAATGATGTATCCATTAGGCTACTGTTCATCTAATTTGATTTCCTATTCACATGCACATGGTTATTCTAATATCTTTCCTAAATATGTCAAGGTTACTAAGCTGTCCCAAAAGTTATGTTATGAAACTCTTTTTACATGATCTATAAAACACAGGTATATAGCCTTCTGCATTTATATCATGGTTTCCGATTTCATTCCAAACATAAACATCACATTCCTTGTTCCAGTGTCTTTAACAAACCGATACCTTTCTTATCTTATTTCCAGTCTGATTCTGCTGCATGCTCTATTTATCAGAATTTGAATGATAAGTTGTGTTATATGGTTCATTCGGCTGATTGTCTGATAGAATTTATATTTGTTTACACTTTGGTTTTAGGCAGTGATATATCACCACAGTTGCAGATTTCATTTATCATATCTGTAATCTTGTCTATGGTGAAATCATTTAAGGCTGCCAGCATCTCTATTATAATTCCATCACATTCTGCAATTTTGTTTCTGTCCAATTTGGTCAATGCTGATTCCATGTCAGATTTTAATATTTCCAGTCCTTCATTATTTCTGTGTATTGCTGCTTATTCTCTTCCATCGTTGAAGTGTTCTCTGAAGTATTTTTCTTTCTCTAATATCCGCGTTCCATTCTTGGAATTTATGCAGCCTGCTCATGAGCATGTCTTTTGCCTTAATTCCCTTTTCTTTTTTTTATACATATCTGCTTTATCTATGGTACTCATTCTTTCTATTTCTGCACATTTTTTCCATTTTAGTTGCTGCATGCATTTAATTTGGTGCTCAGTTTTTGCTCCGATTAGAAAGCAGTGATAAACCAGTTTAGCTGTTTTTCATCATCATTATATTTCCATATGACCAATTTACAGTATTTTTGCCTAGCTCTCCTTTTTAGTTATAAATTGTTCATTTTTCATCATTATACTTCCATATTACCAATTTACAGTAACACATTTTTTGACTACCTCTCCTTTTTAGTTATAAATTGTTCATTTTTTTATGAATTGCTTTTTAATGTGTTTTTATTTCTATAATACACAAGTGTGTGTGTGTGCATGTATGTATGTATGTATGTATATATCTATATGTATATGTATGATCTCAAGATCGCCATATATACCATTTAATCACATATATATTGTGATTTGTAGAGCAGGTTTTTGTTCTGGTGAAATGAACATCTCGGTGTTGACGAAATTGATAATTAAATTCTCCATCTTCTCATCATTATAATGCTCTGTAATCTACATTGAGCTCTCCCAGGATTTATATCCTCCTCAAATTCTCCTTTCCAGTTATAAACTGGTAAAATTTATATATATATATATATATATATATATATATATATATATATATATATATATATATATATATATATATAGACATGTGTAAGAAGCTTATCAAGTGCAACCTCCAACTAGTCAGAGAACTGATCTTGAACATATTAACCTTTATCACTATGTATGTGACTTCATATACTGTACAAAATGACTGATCCCTGAACAAATTGTTTGAATTTCATATTTGTGTTGTCATATCCTGCTATGGCAACAGGAAACAACTTTGAGTGAAATTAACACTAAATCTACTGCAATAGAAAGGCCTTGAAAAAAGAATGCAGTAGAAAAGGAAGTAATATTAATAATGCAGAGGGTTAAAGGTTAATGATTGAAACTGGTTCCAAATAATGAAAACTGAATTTAACATTTTCACAAGACGAGCTTTGCTTGAAAGTTTAAAATCTCTCTCCACTTTCATTATTGTTGTTATTTCAAATCATTAATTCCTTTTAAGATTTTAATTTCATAAAATGAAGATAAAATGCAATAACTTATTTTTCTACTTTTTAAACTTCTGGTTATAATGACTTTTAATAAAGTCAGTTTGTTCTCCTGTTGCCTGTATTCAGCCATAGCCAATTGATGTATCAGTCTTGATTAAACAAGGAAATGAAAAAGTTTAAATGTAAGATTACAAAGGTCAGGGTAAATTGGTAAAACACCACTTTTTTTTTATCCAAGTAATTAAGCTTTGCAAACAAACTATTCTTGTTGTTGGTTGACAGACACCATGAAAACATTTATCGCAAGATCTCTACCCCGCCCATTTTGTTAATTTTTATGTGCAGATTTATATTTAATCTGCATATAATAAACTGGTTCTCTCAGTAATTGCAGAAATAAATAAATATATATATATATATAAAAACATACAAATCACATATATATATATATATATTTCTGAGATGAGGTATTATGTACACTATATACATTATTAGGACTATTGTCTTCATCTTTTTTTGCTATATTTATTGCAACATTTTACCCCTTCAGTATCTGTCTATTTCTGAGATGAGGTATTATGTCCATTATTCGGACTATTGTCCACATCTTTGTCGCCATATTTTTTTATTATGTTTTGGCTGTTGTACACTCCAGCCTTCTTCTTGGTTGGAATGTCAAACTGAACCCTTTATTTCGCTCACTGGGGTAGACTGTTCTAGTTCCATGTGCTATGTTTGATAGATGTCAGTTATCAGTAATTTCCCTCTGAAAGTTCTCCACTGCCTTAACCGGGTATTGAACTCACACTCTTTGGGTCCTGTCACTGGATCTAACCAACGCCTTTATCCACTGTGCCATGTGTCCTTGAGGACATGGCACCTATGGCGACAATAGTCCGAATAATGTAAATAATACCTCATCTCAGAAATATGGACACAATCCCTATTTCAATATAATATTAATACATGTGTATATTTTTAAAAACTTACTTTCCTCAATTGAGTTCTACAAGTGAAGAGTGATAAGCCATCAGCTAATTCTATAGAATTTTTGTTTTTCTCTCCCCCACCCCCACTTTTCTTTCTTGCTCCTAATTTCATATTGCCAATTGCAATTTTTGTTTTCCCCGTTTTAATTATGTCTGCATTTGTGTACACTATTTACATTATTCAGACTATTGTCCTCATCTTTGTCGCCATATTTTTTATTACAACATTTCGGCCGTTGTACGTTCTGGTTTTCTTCAGGTGGTTGGAGTGTTGAACTGGACCCTTTATTTAACTCACTAGGGTAGACTGTTCTAGTTCCATGTAAACTTAAGGAATCAGCACATATGCTAGGCCACAAAAATCTCCTAGGGCAACCAAGCATAGAAATGAATACAATATGGGAACCAGTAATAAGGAGTGCCAGAGAAAAGTGATAATAACAACAAAAATTGCAATATTAGATCTGGTATGGCACAGTGGATAAAGGCATTGGTTAGATCCAGTGACAGGATCAAGAGAGTGTGAGTTCAATACCCAGTTAAGGCAGTGGAGAACTTTCAGAGGGGAATTAACAGGAGATAACTGATAACTGGCATCCATTAAACATGGCACGTGGAACTAGAACAGTCTACCCCAGTGAGCGAAATAAACCACCTGAAGAAGGCCGAAGCATACAATGGCTGAAATATTGTGATAAATATGGCGACAAAGATGGGGGACAATAGTCCGAATAATGTAAATAATGAAATAGGGATATATATTTTTTTAAAAGTCATACAGTTATTGCTTCTCATTAATCAGAACTCATCAAGGTAAGTAAAATGTTTTTTAAGAAAAAAAAAAAAAAAAATACATATCAGTAATAATAAACAGGCAATATTTCTTTTTGTAAACAAAACACATTCGGCTCCAGCAACCAATCCTTCTGTTTACATAAGATAGTTTTGATTTAATGAAAATAGTTTCAAGGATTTTAAATTGTAGCTGAAATGCAATCTGTATAAAACCGAGAGTATGTCCTCTTTGAAGGACAATGTACAACTTCTGATTTTTTAATAAGGTGTTCTACAATTGCAGACCCCAGACATGACGATACACTTGTCCAGTTCACTCTTAGTTGTTTTTCCTTTTAATTATGTCTCTTTTTATTGTCTTCATTAAATTTTGTACTTCTAATAAGATCTTCACACACAAATATGTGAGAGTGATGTGTTCAACACTTATGGAATTTCCACATGTTTAGCTAATCTTTGTATATTATAAGATACTTGATGGAAAGGTGGGTGTGGGCAGTATATGAACTTAAGACTACCTAGTTGATTAATTTTGCCCTCACCATTTGTGTTAAGTAATTAAGAATAATTAAATATAATACAAGTTTAACCAAAAAACATGAGAGAAGCCATGTTTGTTGGTTTTTTTTTTTTGTTAGCAACCCACAGTCCTTTATAAAGAAATAAAAATTTGTTTCCTTCTGATTGACCGAGTTGATAGTTCAACTACCCGTACATGAATTTCTTCAACTTGGATTCACCTAGACAAGGGTTTCCCAAGCTGGGCAATGAACAATTGAACAGTGTAGAGGTGGAATCGAACCTAAGACGCCCAGTTACAAGACCAGAATGGTCTTGTCGTCACACCCCCATAGAAGTAGAGACTCGCCCGGGCTTACATGAGAGGCGAGAGTGGGCTACTTAAACAAGACATTCACGGCAACGAGTGGCTTGGCAGATACACGTCGTCTCGCTGCTACCTTACATGGCGTCGCCGATATAGGAAACCTGCTACAAACAACGTTGGAATATGGACGAACAAACACAGCAGACATTACTTCAACAGCTCATCGAGCTACAGCAAGAGATCATCGCCCTGCGAAGAGACGGAGGACAGCCGAGAAAGTCACTTACAAGGAGACCCGACAGACCTAATATAGAACCGGACTCAAGTGATGGTGACTGGGCGATATTCATTGACTCCTGGAATAGATACAAGGAGATGTGTGGGTTGACGGAGCCAACAGCGTTAAGAAACGAGCTGAGAATGGCCTGTGCCCCAGAAGTGAACAGGCTGTTGTTCGATATGGTAGGAGCAGAAGTACTAAGCTCCATCACGGAGGAACAGCTGTTACGGTACATAAAGCTCGAGTCCGTCAGAAGCCTACACAAAGAAGTGTACCGGCAAGAATTCCCTCCGTAAAGGCAGAAGGAGGGGGAATCGACACGGACTTCGTGGCACGACTTCGATCAGTTGCAAAATTCTGCGACTTTTCAGTGACTTGTCCGAACAGGGATAGGATGCGGTCGGAAAGTCAGCTACTCCAACGATATGGTAGCAGGACAAATGGTGGCTGGGCTGGCAAGCCTGGAGCATCAAAGCAAGGTGTTGTCTGAGGCTGCGACACTTACGACACTGGAAGAAAATTCAACAGGCTTGTCAGCCCAGAGACCACGGACAAGTCTACCCCCCATCTCCATAGTAACGTATACCCTACTACAACGAGCACACAGAGATCGGGCCGCAGGCAGCTGCCTCGGGAGAACCAGACCGTATCAACCCCGAGAGACACTGAACCCTGTAAATGGTGTGGGAAGAGCTCACACCCTGGACGGCTCGAATGAACGAAGGGGTTGCCCAGCAGCAAAGATGACTTGTCACAATTGCGGCTTAACCGGACATTTAAGGGGGTTTGCAGGAAACCGAAGCAGGGGTTCAGCAACAAATCTACAGCGGGTGTGGTCGAGCAGAATCCAGAACTCTCACCACCCAAAGACACAAGAAGGGTCGTAACGGGTGATCGGCCCAAGATCGACAAGTGAAAAGGGGAGGTGAAATCAACCTGACAAAACCAAAGGCCCGGCCGCACCTGATTTGGAACAAAAGTTCCAAGAGGTACTCTGATCCAGCACCAACCCTGATGGTAGAGATAACTCTGATTCCAGAGGCCCATGCAGAATTCGGGCACATATCCATAGGACAAGCTGGCCTCCATACTCACCGGATCGAGGCGATCGCGAGACACTGGGGCACAGACATGCTCTAGCGGACCAGAAATCCAAAAATTCTGAAGTGTCCAGACAAATGTCTAGTACCGACTAGTCACCAATTCGGGGATCACGGATAACCTACTAAACATAAAAGGCGTGATATTCGCTAAAGTCAGAGTAGGATCATGGAAACACGTCAGATTATATATGTATCAAAAAATACATCAGATTTCTGCCTGTCCGAGTCGGCCCTAAAAGACCTTGGTCTGGTGCCAGATAACTTTCCAGACCCAACTTCCCAGCAGAACGTGGCAACTAGCGACGGCGGAAAGGCACCATGTGGGTGCCCACAAAGAACTAATGTCCCACCTAAGCCGGACAGTATCCCTTTCGCTCCTACGGAAGAAAACAGACCCTGATTGGAACGATGGATGAAGGAGCATTTTGAGTCCAGTGCATTCAATGTATGCCCACATCAACGGCTGCAGGCGATGGAAGGAAAACCCATGGACATCACATTCGTCCCGGGGGCCAAACCCTCAGCTGTCCACACCCCAATCCCGGTCCCACACCATTGGAAGAAAAGAGTCAAGGAGGACCTCGACCGAGACGTGGCATTGGGCATCGTAGAACCTATACCAGTGGGTACACCTACAACATGGTGCTCCAGAATGGTGGTTGCACCGAAAAAGGACGGGTCACCGAGGCGTCGGTGGACCTACAGAAGCTCAACACCGCTACCCCACGGAAACCCATCATACACCGTCTCCTTTCAATCAGGCATCGCTGGTGCCTGCGAAAACTAGAAAAACCGTTTTGGATGCATGGAATGGCTATCATAGCCTAACCCTCTCTCCATCGGCAAGAGATGCAACTACCTTCATCACGGAATGGGGTAGATACCATTATCTTCGGGCACCACAAGGATTCCAAGCGTCAGGAGACGCATACACACAGGTTCGACAATATTACTGTAGATATGCCCAGGAAAACAAGATGTATTGACGATACGATACTATGGGACAACTCTATTGAATCATCATTTTGGCATACTATGGGTACATAAATAACTGCAGCAAAAATGGTATCGTATTCAACCCCCAGAAATTTCGCCATGGAAAAAGAGGTGGAATTTGCGGGTTCTTGATAACAGAAGACGGATAAAACCCACCAAAAAAAATTACTGAAACAATACGGAATTTCCCGACCAAAAAAAAATATAACTGACATAAGATCCTGGTTTGGAATGGTAAACCAGGTAGCCTATCTTTTTCTCAGGCCGAGGTAATGGCCCGTTCGGGAGCTGCTAAAGACAAAAAATCAGAAGTTCTACTGGGACAGCACACTCGATCGAATCTTCAAAGAGTCGAAGAGAAGGATCACAGAAGAAATCGAGAACAGTGTAAGAACCGAAGTGAATAGGCCAACTTGTTTGTCGACGGACTTCAGCAAAACAGGCTTAGGATATTTTCTTTTCCAGAAGCACTGCAACTGTGCCACGAAGCTGGACGAAGTGTGGTGAGGACCACTGGAAGTTAATCCTGGCGGCTCGATTCACTAATGACGCAGAGTCGATATGCACCAGTGGAAGGAGAAGCATTGGCATTAGTCTACGGACTGGAAGCATGCGGATGTTCGTTTTGGGGTGCCCAGAGCTGTTAGTCACCGTGGACCATAAGCCCCTGGTGAAGATCTTCTCGGACAAAGCTCTGGAGGACATAAAGAACCCAAGACTGTTTAACTTCAAAGAACGGTCCTTGATGTACAAATTTGAATAAAAGCATCTCCTGGCAAACTCAATGTGGCACCAGACTGTACATCGAGATGCCCAGTGGCGTTAAGCCAGGAGGAAGCAAACGAAAGGACATCACACAAACTATGGATAGTGCCATAAGGCGTCATTTAACTCCACCTATGAGCAGGACCCTAAATTAAGAGCAATAACATGGGACAGGATTGTGGCTGCAGCTGCTACTGACGAGGAATGCCGTTCCCTCGCCAAATTCATACAAAATGGCTTCCCTAAATCTCGCACGAACTGCGGAGACAATTCGCCGGTTTTGGCATATGAAAGAGGAGTTATATTGCTTGGAAGGGGTGACGATAATGGAAAATAAAATCCTCATACCCAGAAAGCTACGTGCGGAGGTACTGGAATCGCTCCATTCAGGGCGTCAATGGAATGTTGGCAAACGCTAGACAGCGGCTGTTTTGGCCAGGACTGGACGCGAGCATTCGTCAAACCCGGCCCAGTGCAAAGTATGCAACGTAATAGCTCCATCACAACCCAAGGAACCCCTGATGCCCCCTCTTTGAACCCCGAGTTCCCATTTCAGAAGACTGTGACGGACTTCTTGATTTACGAGGAAGAACTATCTAGTATATGCAGATAGATACACCGGATGGGTAGAAGTCACTCTGATGACGTCCGGGAATGCCAAGGCTACATGTGATGCCCTACGAAACTGGTTCTGCACGTATGGCGGACCACTGTTTGACTCCAGTGAATTTAACCGGTTCCTAGATAATTGGGGCATAAGGAAACGAACATCATCGGCATATTACCCTCAAAGCAATGGGAGAGCAGAACTGGCCGTTAAAACGGCTAAAAGGATACTTGTTGATAGCACGGACAGTTGCGGTCGCCTATGCCATGACCAGGCAGCTAGGTCCCTACTGACTCATCGCAACACCCGATGCACGAGACCTACATATGTCTCCAGCGATGATGCTCTACGGTCACGTGATAAAGGACCATCTCCCAGTGCTCCAGGACCGATATCGAATCCACAAACGCTGGAGAGAAATCGGTCATTATAAGGGAAACAGTGATGGCAAAAAGACACTTAAGGAATGAAAAGAATTCAATCTAAAAAGTCACCCACTTCAGGAACTGAAAATCGGGGAAACGGTGCAGATACAGAACCAAGTTGGTCCATACCAGCGCCCGATGGGCAAAGACAGGAAGGGGTGGTGGAAACACTGGGTAACCGGCAGTATAATGTACGCATGGATGGGGAGTAACGGGTAACCTGTCGCAATCGCAGATTCCTCCGAAAAATAAACCCAGTAGTAGATACTCCTTGCCACTCGATACCTGAGGTGCCCCCAGGAATGTTGGATACCATAGACAACCCAACAGGGCCCGAAATACCGGGAGAATGGTCCACCACTGATATGGATCAAAACCAGCCCAAAACATCCGACACTCTACCAGAACCGATGGAGGTAGATGACACAGCATCCCTGGAATGATGGAGGTTGAGGAAGACCAACCGGGCGTCAGAGCAGAAGGGTGACGCGACCACCCAGGAACCTATCCCCACAGATGTGGGGCACGTCGCCACGACTACTCCAGAGCCTCAAAACATTGGACCACAACGCAAGTATCTTGTGGCCCCGGAAGGGAGGGGGCGTGTAGAGGTGGAATCGAACCTAAGACGCCCAGTTACAAGACCGGAATGGTCTTGTCGTCACACCCCCATAGAAGTAGACTCGCCCGCTTACATGAGAGGCGAGAGTGGGCTACTTAAACAAGACATTCACGGCAACGAGTGGCTTGGCAGATACACGTCGTCTCGCTGCTACCTTACAAACAGAAAATGGTGGCCAATATAGGATTTTGAGTATAAAAATGTATTACTCTCAAAAAATATTCAAAGGAGATATGCTAAGAATGAATATATATATAATATATATAAAATATACTCTTAAGGTGTGCTATATTTATGGGATAAAGTGCTCAATATCAGAGATACAGTGTGTGTAAATATAAAAGTGAACATAGAAGTCAATACTTAGAGGCAACAGTCTGTTTCATGCTAGATGCAATCATCAGGCCACCCACTTATTCCCATTTAGTATCCTTTTTTGTACACACACACATGTGTGTGTGTGTGTGTGTGTGTGTGTGTATAAAACTGGATACTAAAGGTGAATAAGTGAGTCAAATTCCTGAATAAGATATAAATATCCTTGTAAACAAGAAATATTTTGGTATTTTCTATAGTTTTGAGAAGGGTCATTGACATTCAAATTGTTCTTCAGCATTAGACTTAACAAATATATTTACTCTAACAAATATAACAAGAAATATTCTGATTGCTAGTAATGTATATTATTTTTAATTTTATAATTATGAACAAAACATGTTTAATCTTTTGTTGACCCTTGCAACACTAACCCTAATCATAAAACCGAATTATATAGTTGTCAATGGTCAAGTTTGATTTTGTTTGTTCTTTTATACTGTAGTAGCAGCCATTACAAAAGTCAGTATTACTTGTTACCTCCCTTCACTATTTTTTACTACATCATTAAAACCAGTTTATGAACCAGTTAAAAAAAAAAAAACTTATTAAACAATTTTGATTTGCTTTTGAATGTTTACTATACACGTAGACATTGGAAAATTTTTCAATGTGAAAATGGTCAATGATGCCAAAAAGTTTGGGGACCTTTGACCTAGAAAAAAAATATATATATCAAACATTTCCTTAGTATTTTTATCAAGTTGATGAAATACACATTTCATCCTAATTGTCTCAAAAATCAAGAGATTGAAAAATTAAATATTTTTTTAAAACTTTTTTTTTCATTTCTTTTCAGAGTTTAGATTAACATTTGGAAAATTCATATAAATTTTGGATCAATGAATAATGTTGCAAAATTCAGAAATTTCTTGCCATTAGATTCTTACTTTATATCTCCCAATTATTTTCTTGGAATTTTATTAAAGGGTCACATATACATGTCCTTTACTTGCTTCCCTGATAACTAAAATCTTAGAAATTGACGTTACATCTAAATTTTTTATCTTCCGTCCTCTTGAATCCAGCTCATTTTTTTTTTGTCCTTTTCTCAATCCTATTCAGAGTCTTCTCTCACCCCCCCCTCATACTAGTGGCATTCCCACCTTGCTTGGGGTGAAATGATTAAAAAAAATGAAAAGAAAAGATCGGGCGGATTCCTTTTTCGGACAGAACCACCGGGGAGACAGGACATAGTTGCAACAGGCAGGGTTTATTACGTTAAAGTTTGTTTAATCTTTAGTGGATGAACCAAAACTCATGACCTTGTGCCAGTTTAAGCCAACCTGAGTAAATACTGATGCATATATATCGCAGAAGTCATTCTGCAGATGCACATGTATCCAAGTATTATAAAAAGGATCTGACATTGCACTGGTAGAGTCCCTCCCTGCTTGAGCTGGTTTATGAATTCTGTTGTCCTAACAAGGCTAAAGGGCTTAGTATCTCTACTATTTCACTCATAGCTCAGGGAAGAAGAGTTTTTCTTATCTAAATGATGTTAGGGCAGTATTTGTTGAGACTTGAACCATATCCAGTGATTTCATTTCTGTAGACAATCATCACACACACACACTTATTCTCTTTTGAGTCACCGTTGTAATTGACATGACATAGGGAAAGACACACACACACATAATTCCTAAAGAAAGAATGTATCTGAGGAAGGCCATATAAGGTATCAGCTAAGATATTTGTTTTATAACAAGAATGAAAGAAGCTATCAATTCAACAAACCAAAATTTTTTTTCCTTTCTTTTTATTAAAAAAGAGATTTGACTTTGCATTGATTTCTTAGACTTGATAAAGAAAAATTCCTTGTTTTTTCAGTAAATGAAGGAAATGATTTCAAAAACTTTTATTTTCAGCAGATGGGCACAGTATAAAATCGGATGCTGTCTAAGGATGTCACTTCATTCTGTTTCTCAAATGCAGCCATGTTTTTCTTTAGTCTCAGATTGGATGTCAAATGACTGGTTGAAACTGCCAAACTACATATAAATTTTGGTCACTTTATTTTCAAATTACCTCTATCCAATCAGACTGGTGACGTTTAGTATATGAAAATAGAACTACTACTATGGAAGATATCTGGAGGAGTAAGTGTTGAGTCCTCACTGTGAATAACACATTTATATTTTGTCAGACTAAAATAAGATTAATAAATATCCTTATGAAATCAACATGAGAAGATAAGGAAATTACTGTTTGGAAATAGGATGATCCATTGAAACTTAAAATTCCTCTGGTTGTCAAATTTAGATTTCAAAGTTAGTCAAGGAGCAGTAACATCTACCTTAAGGTCGGCTCATAAACAACCATCTGGGAGGAGGAGGAGTTCTACATGTTTCTACATTAAATGTTAAACAGTTCAAAGGTTTTAAATTTCTATACTGCCAAACAATATTAGGCAAATGAAGAACAAAGTGAAAATCTCTCTATATTTCTGAGATGAGGTGTAACTATTTACACAATTCAGACTATTGTCCTTATCTTTATCATCATATTCACAATCCTTCAACCTTCTTCAGGTGATATATGTTAGAACTGAACACTTTATTTAGCCCATGGGGGTAAATTGTTCTAGTTCCACATACCATACCTTTTCTGGATATCTCAGTTAATTTCCTTTAGTAACTGAACTCTCCAATTTGTTTTTTTTTTTTTTCACTGAGCCATGTGGCATTGGGAAGACATCAGTGAGTAAATGTTTGGGACTTATGAACCTGATGTCTCAGTAACTACAATTTTTGTTATTGTTTGTGGCATAGCATATTTAAGTTATTTGGATTTTCCTGAGATGTTCTTTATCTATTATTTCAACCTCATCCCACAGAGGGTGGGTGATCTCTCTTTTTCTTTCACATATGGATAAAAGCATTGGAAATAATAATAATAAAAAAAAAAAAGAGACTTGACTCAAAGAGTCGTGAGTTCAATGCCTGGGCAAAGGTGACCAAAAATTTGCAGAGTTGAGTTTCTAAAGGGAAATAACTAAAAACTAAGATATCCAGAAAAGGCATGTCATGTGGAATAAGAACACTATTCCAGTAGACTAAATAAAGGGATCAACTTGAAATTCTAATGTCTATCATCTGAAGAAGGCCAGAGTGTACAATGTCCAAAACACTTTGAATATGACAAAGAAGATGAGGGCAACAGTCTGAATAGCGTAAATAGAGAAACTTTATGTAATACACTTCATCCTCTAGAAGGACTTTATCAGACTAAAGTAATGTTTGTTTTTTATTTTTTGAATTATATATACGTTGTGGGGAAAATGTGTAAAAAAAAAAAAAATATGCAATTGTTGGTTATGATTAAGTACTGAGAGGAAATGCTGAAATGTAAAATAATTTTTTTTTTTTTTTTAAATATATTTGGACATATATTCTAGACGTTTTCCTAATGCTTTTGTTTTTAAGTCTTCCACATTTGCTGGCCATGTTCTGACAACACTTCACATTTCTTGACAGATCTTCTGTTATCACAATGTGAGATACTTAAAGACAAAGGTTTCCAGCTTTGGGTTGATCAAGCACCAAGATGTTGAACTCTCTGCTTTCGGGCAGACAGGAACCCAGACGAGATTATGTCAAATGGCAGAGTCTTGTCTGGGGAGGTAGCTCTACGGCAGTTCTAGTTATTATTTTAATAACAACCCTGGACAACATTATAAAATCTTCAGAACTTATGGACAGGTATATAGAGGAAAAATTGTAAAATAAATTTTGATAATAAATGGTTGTTTTATTGGCGATGCAAAATATTTTAGATGTCAGTTGTATTTTTATTGGACACTCAAAATTTCGCTATGTAAAATGGAAGTAATTTTTGACAATATTATAATTTAATGAGCCACAGAAAAAATTCTGGGTTCAAAGTGGGCCATGAGCTAAAAAAAGGTTGGGAACCACTGGACTAAACTATATATCAAACATAAGAAAACAAAAAAAATATTTTTCATTTCAGCATTTTCATCAAAAAAAAAAAAAAAAAAAAAAAAAAAAAATTACTTTAGGCTTTCATTCTACTGGTTGAAACATATTACACAAATTTAATCAAATATGTAATGTCTAAATCGTCATTTCAACAAATCTTTCATTCATTTGAGAGTTGCAATGAATAGCAACAGCACAAAAAGAAAGATTAACCAAAAATTACTATTCTTAAACAAAATTAATATTAATTTATTAGTGTTTACCTGATATAAAATTCAATTTTCCTATATAAACAATCTTTAATGTAATAAATTTAGGCATTTTAGTATTGCAGCCTCCTCTGATAAAGCAATAATTTGACTTGAAATGTCAATTAAGGTTTCTTGTAGTTTCAATCAAATTCGCTTCTTTAAAAGAGACCAAGCTTTGTCAACCTGTAAAGAAAGAAAATAAAAAATAATTAATCATCATGAATGTAACAAAATCAGGTTTGCATTCTACACAGTGAAAGCCAAGTTTCAAAACTACAGCTCATTACCTGTGTGTGGTGGGGGTCCTGGAGTAATTGAAAGAAATTTTTATTTCCAATATTACTTATTAAAAATGCGACATAATATGGTAAGCATTAATTGTTTTTTTTTAACAGATTTTTATCCCATATAAATAATAAAGAAGTTTAAAATTCATGCTGTTTAATTTGAAGTGAAGAACGTTGCAATAAAATAATGACAATAATTCAACTAAGAATTCAGTGAAGACTAAAATAAAACCCAAGAAATCATGGCATATGTTGCTCTGCAAAGGTTTACACATAAATAAATCTATACATATATATGGAAGGTGGCAGAACTCAATGACTCAATAGGAAATTTTATATATATATATATATATATATATACACTGCACTTTATTTATGTAGAAGATGTGTTTGACATTATGGGAATGTTTTATTTTTCAAATGCAGTCAACACATTGTGGTAGTGTTCATAGTTAATGTTATTGACTGTTGGCTTGTCCGTTTTTATTAGGGCTTCCATTATTTGTAGAATTTTTTTTTTAACATGTGGATGTATGTTGCAGATGGTGCTGTGTTTGAAAAATAAGATATTTGGATAAAAAAAACAAAAAACAAAATCATCCTTGATAATGGCTAAAACAATAGCCGAAAGCGTTTAGATATTCAGAAAAGAAAACACACGAAAAATTCAACTAAATTAATTGCCGGTTGTCTTTAACGTAATCTGTGTGCATCTCTCTCTCTCTCTATATATATATATATATATATATATATATGTCTACGGTAGAGTATATCTTTAAAGACAAAAGGAAAGCTTATCTTAGCCAACGCGTTTTGTCCTCTGTGAGACTTTATCAAGGCAATGCAAAGATTTTATCTTGTATCACGTATTTATATACAAGAGCAAAAATATTATTAGTTTTTCAATATTTTAAGTATAGGAACCCTCATAAATATTCATCAGGTTAACTGAAAAAGCAAGTTATGGAAGACATGAAGTGACACAATTCAAAGTCTAATAAATGAAACTGAGTAAGTGATTTTTTTTCATTGATTACTGCTTTATGATAGGAAATTTTATATTCTGATAGGAAAGAGGAAAAATATTCTTCATTCATGCTCCTGTCAAGGCTGGCAATGGGTGGAACAGCTTTGTCATTTCTTGTTAACTGGGAAGATGTTATAAAATATTTGTCTAGTTATGTCTTCTTGCATCATAAGAGATAACACATTTTGGTCAATATATCTGGCATTTAGAGAGCATAAAAATATGTCAAATTATAACCTTCCAAAGGGCATTCATGCAAAGTCAATAGAACCAGTCTGAATACATATACTTACAACCCACAGATCCATTAATAATAATTTTACTGAGAGAGAATAACTAAACAATTATTAGAATTCTAAGCTAGGGTCTCATCCAGTAATTAAATTTAGATTACATTATACAGAAGAGGAAAATACAAGTAAGTATTGGTAAGTGAATTTTGTGGCTTAGTAATTCTGAGTTCAATCCCTGGGCTGGGTAGTACAGGGCTAGCAATAACTGAGCAATAAATAAAATTATTCCTAGACAGGGGCAGTGGAAGGAGAACAATCTAATTCTGTAGATTAAAAAAAGGGTTCTGTTCAAAATTTCAACAGGCACTTAACCCAGTTGAAATGTTGCAACAACAAAGATGAGAATGAGGACATAAATCCAGATGTAAATTATGATAATTTCTGGGATGAAGAATTATCTTATTTTCATTATTTGGGGCAAAATTTTTGGTAAATAAATTTTCGAGATTTCAAGTCAAATTGTGATAATTTGGAACAAATTAGCAGGTGAGACTTGAATTAGAACCCTGTAACCTGGGATTTGCTCTGGACTAACAGAAAACATCATCTTCATTGACAGCCAAAATTTTTTTTCCACAAGGTGGTTCTTTGCATTGACTTAAATTAACTTTAAAATCTTTTGATTCTGGGTTACTCTATGTTCCTACAATGGCCAAAGGTCAATAAAACAAAATAATAATTTTGGACAAACCATATAAGGTCATGCAGACCAAAGTCACCAATAATGAAATCTTACCTTTGCCTACAGTTTGGTTTATTTCATTTGGACTTTGAAAGAAGAAATACCAAAGCAAAATACTTCATATTCAAAAGTTTATGGTCATATCATGTTGCAACACCAGTTCTCATATGGTCATTTGAATGTGCTCAGTACCTAGATGGGTGACCACTTGGGAATACCAGGTGCTGTAAGCTTGGATCTGCTGGTGGTATAATGGATAACAGCTCGGAATTGGAGGGCAGAGGGCTGTGTTCCAATTCCAACCAGATTTGTTGTGTGACAGAGAGAGTCTGGGAAACACACACACACACACACACACACACATATATATATTTTCTTTTAGTGAAATTGGAGTAGATTTGGACTAACAAAATTGACCAGAGCATTTCGTTTACTGATGGGAAATCTGATCTAGGGCAGGAGCTGTACCCATTGGAACTGGGTCATTTGCAGACAATGGAAATGGTCAAAATAATTTTAATTGATTAAAACTTGAAATAGAGCTGAGTAAGCAAGGAGGACCTTTAGAATTCACATGATTATGGTTGAAACAGCCAAAACCCCGTGATAATCACGTGCAAAGTAGTAGGGCCAAGGTTCAGTTGTAACCAGTTGGATTTTTCTATATAAACGCATAGTCATGCTGAAAAAGAGGCAGACGGAAGAGAATTAGCCTGGGCTAGAGACAGTGGAGAGTCAAGTTGGAAACTCAAGAAGGAGAGAAAGTGATGTCAGAAATTGGAACGAAGCGTCCACTAACATGTACTGTTGATATAAGTACTGCTGCTTCTGCTACCACGAATATTACTACTACTGCTAAGGAGGGACGCCACTATAAACTTTAAGCCGCACACAGAAATCTTATTCCCCCATCGCAAGAGTTGTATATCGTTCTGATACGATTTAACAAGTTAATCATAACACACTCTCTCTCTGTCCAGAATCCAGTGTATGCGTTTTTACATCAATTACTTTTCTTTTCTGTAACCCATTTTCTTTTCTCTACTATTCTTTTCTGCTATATAAAAGACATTAACAATTCAATCATTGAATAGTTGTTTGTCCGGCTTTCTGCAGATATTAATTTTTTTTTTGCTGCATTCTAAATTTCTTAGCACAGACTCTCCAGCCATGTCTACATCTTCAGTCGACCGTGAATGGATGAACATCACTTCTGTTTTCTGGATCAAACCAAACAACGTGGGCAGGAAGCAGGATTAAACCAGTGGACCGGTCGAATAATTTATGGATGCTCAGGGGACCTAGAGCCACTCCCTTAAGTTTGGTTAGGACCGAGTAGACACTTCAACCCAGAGAGTAAGACGTCAGAGGTTGAGGCGAAAATATTAGAGTTGTATTCACTTACTCTAAAATACCTTTGGGGAAAGGTATGAATCCACCTTTTCTCCCACCAGCTATAGGTTAATTAGTAGGACTTGTATCAGTAAATTATTATTATCTCAAAAATTAAAAAAGCAAATCAATCAATTCATGTTCAAAACATTGTTTGAAACGAAAGCCTCGTCTTACCTGTCTCTGGGTTTCTTCATATTGCCACAATGTACTAAGGACGACATGTGCTGCTGAAACTCTTTCAGAATTTGACATCTGGCTTGAAATTCTTGCTTCAGCATCAACTTCACTTAATTTGTTTCTTTCTATAATCCTTTTCACAGCCTGTAAAGAGAAAATAGCAGATATGTACTCATCCGTCCACTCTTCAGTGGGTATCACCAACTGACTATATTTCTGTTTATACATTGTTTTTATAGATACAAATATTTAAGTAAATGCTCTGTTTATAATAAACAGTATTAAACAACATTTACTGGCCTGAATATCTGAGAAATTTTCATAGAAAATGTGTCCTCTGACAGGAATTGAACCTGTATCCTACACGGAACCATCATATAGTCTGACATGCTATGCCATTTAGCTATACAGGAAGCGTCTGATTAGCAAGGTCAAGTTAATGTTTTTTTATGATGGGAAATTTATAGTTTAAAAAACAGTAATCCGACCTTGCTAACCAGAAAATAAATTAAAATAATTGTCAGATTTAGTCCATTTCATATATATATATTTATAAACAATAAAATAAAATTGTCATTTAGCTGACGTTAAATTCTGCACCTTAACAGGAATTTTGTAGACAAACCTTTCTGTAATTGTTCACACACACACACAAATAAATATGGACAGTAATTTCTCCTTTACTTAAGGGTGGGTCTTTGAGATATGCTTTGATTTTCTTTGGTTGTTTTTGAATATTGCATCAATGAGTGTGATGTGTGTGTGTGTGTTTTTTCATGCATCAAATTGTGGTGTATTGCAATCTGTTTTTAAACCATAAAAAGCAAACAAGCTGGCATTAATAAAACTTAATTCAGTTTAATATGAAATATATTTCACAGTTAAAAGAAAATATGACAAAATACCACAAGGTGACACTATATATCAGTGTAGGGATTTTTCAAGTATAAATTAGTGATTGATATGGTTCTATATATAAAAGAATAGAAGAAGCCATTTGGCTTGAGCACAACACATTCCCCCAGATTCTGCATTCCAATGCACTTTGTTTCACAGCAGGTATTTACAGATGACAGGCTTTTCACTTAAATCTGTTATGTTCCAACTGTCATTGAAAAGCAGTTTCTTATTCTGCCATTTGCTTTTACTGTTCCACTAGATAGCAAGTCTTACGTTTGTTTGTTTTTTAATGCTTAGTAATATATTTAATAAGAATACCCTAAAATTGAGTTACAGCTGCACTGAAAATCTAGAAGGTATAATAATAAAAAAACACAGTAATAAAATCTTGAACAAACCCCCATGCCTGAATAGCATTAAAAAAAAACCTACACTTAAATCAGACAATAACAGTGAAAAATTATGTGACTGTAGAAACCCAGAAGACTGCCCATTAGAAAATAAATGCCGCATCAAATCTGTGGTATACCAATGTACCATATCATCCACTGAGAGTCCTAATACTAATATGATATACATTGGGTCCACGAAGAATGATTTTAAAGCCAGATGGAGGCAGCATAACTGCTCTTTCAACAATATGAATAAAAGAAATCAAACTTCTCTATCAAAATATTTTTGGCATCTGAAGGAAATAAATAGGACGCCTAAAGTAAAATGGAAAATTATAAATAGGACTAGAACTTGTAAAGCTTGGGATGACCCATGCCCTTTGTGCCTCCATGAGAAACTACACATTATTAAGTTTCTAAATAATAAAAATCTATTAAATAATAGACATGAGTTAACAGTTTTTTGCCGACATCAAATTTATGCACTGAATAATTAGCTGAAAACAAGCATACAATTTAATAACTTTTATAATCCATAGCCCAAATATATAGTTTAAATACCCTACAAAAAAAGATAATGAAGTCGTCAAAAAACAAATGTTACAGCAGTTTTTATATGCACAAATCCCTTTCATAAAGAAATACAATAAAAAAAAATAAATAAATCTCCATAGACACATAAACCAGACTAGGCAAAAACATCTTCCGTTTCAAATTTGGACACCCCCACCTTACCCTGACTTGACATCTATGAAAGTAACTTTATACTGATACATATTATTAACACCCAACATGCCCCTACCTAGTTTAAACAATCCGCCCTGGCTGTTACCATGGAAATTTTGATTTCAATTATGAATATACTATTAAAACACGTAAATTTCACAAATAAGTTATTCCAAAAAAAAAAAAAAAAAATTCGCTTGAAGATGGAACAGAGCTTACTTTAATTCAATTTAATTCAAATAATTATATTGAAGTTTTCGGCTCTTGTTTTGAAACACGAGAACTCTTATGTCGCGAGTTGGAATCATATTTTTAAATAAATAATTATATTTATGCTCTACTTTTGTATCGAGCACTATTTTTTAAAAATAATAACAAAAATACTAAGGAACTTTGGATTATTTACCTAACCAGTTCTTTCCTATTTTATATATATATATATATATATTAGAGTGTTTATTATGAACATACACATAGAGGAAAGTTTTAATTTCATCATGAATTACCTTTATTTTTTTTTTTCTTTTTAGAAAAGTTATCTTAATTTAAATTTTACTGAATGCAAAAATGCCATTTGTAGAAAATTTTGTAACTGTATGAAAGGGATATGGAGTTTTTTTAAATTTGTTCATTCATATAAACTAATTGCACCTAAAGACCAAGAAATTTTTTTTTTCAAAAACACATTTTAAAATTCTTTCCCATGTTGTGAAAGAATTTGTGTTTAATAGATGACTTTAAATGACTAAATGCTTAATAGATGAATTTTTATTTAATAGATTATTTCTTTTGTTCTATTAATTAGAACTTAAATTGGGGTAAGACTGGCTTTTTTTTTCTTTTTTTTTGTTCGTTAATTATTTCAACCCAAGCAAGGCAATAAAGCCACTAAGATGCAAGGGAGAGAATATGAAGAAAAAAAACATTATTAAGAAGCAAGAACAATAAAAGAACAAGAATTAAGACAAAATATAACAATTGACATTGCATTTAAATTTTTGACTGGGAAGCAAGAAACCGGAAAAGCATTCCACAATCAAGAAGCGTGAAAGAAACTGTTAGCATAGAACTTATTGTTACATTTAGCAATTTTAACTGTAAAATGATGAGACCTAGATGCCAATCTAGTACTATGCTTAAATTCATAAAGGAATAGGAAAGCTCATCAGAACAATTTCCATGAAAATATCAAAACAAAGATAGTAACATTTCATCATTATGAACATTACATGCAAACCCTAAATTTACCCCAGTCCAGATGGGTGGTTGTTCTCTCAAAGAGGCTTATTGCCTTGAATGTTTATTGTGCTGGCAAGTCTGGGATTTGGGCTTAGTCTGAGTGAATCCACATTCAAGTATATCTATTTCAAAGCAACAAAAATCCTTTGTAGTGAATCATTTTCATTCTTGACTTCAGCTGGATCCAAAATTGCTTTAACTCTGTGCCTCAAAATATTGACCAAAATAAATTTGTGGTTATTGTTCATAATAAAGAAAGAAAAAAGACAAAAACAAAGAAAATAAGTAAAAAAAAAAAAAAAAAAAAAAAAAAAGAAATAAAATTAATGTGGCTAGTCAGGCTACGTAGATCTGAGCTTGAGACATATTTCATAGGCAATGGATTTCTTGCTTTAATTTTATAAATAATCTTTTAAAAAATCTCTAATGACTTGTATGTCCTGTTTCTCAAGGAACACATTTTTATTTCAACTTATGGCTTTCAAATGTCCATTTTAAATAATTTCTTCCATACAGTATAAGTTTTTTTACCAGAATTTATCAATTGAAAAAAAAAGGGGCAAATTAAATTTAGCCCAACTTAAAATTGCCAAAAATCAATGAAAATGGCAGCCTTAACTCATCAACTGCAGGGTTGGGGAGGGGAGTGTGACTGGGGGGGGGGGTAGTGTTGATATCAGTCAACAGTACTGGTCATAAACATACAATAAATTAAGCTAAAAATTCACAGAGAGAGATACAAAAACACACTAATTAGGTTTATGTATGCGTCCACATGCACACCAACTAACACAGAATATTCCTGACTATATTTTAGTAGAGCAATCAATTTAGTATCTAAGTTATAACAATAGTATATTTTGTTAAAAATTGTAATGAGCCTGACAAACATTGATGACCTAGAGTCACCACTGGTCTATTGGAACTAAAGCTCACTCCCGACCTACCTTAGGTGGAACTTGTATATTTATACTAAGGCTAATGATTCTAGAGAAATGTTTGGTTCTTTGTACCACTCTAGAAATTCTATTGTCCTATCTTTACAAGAGTCAGATTAGACCAAAAATGGAGTATTTCTACCAGTCTCCTCAATGTTCAGTTTTGATAGAGTTTTAAAACAAGTAAAAACAATTTGTGGATGATGAATTATTTCCCACTCTGCAGTCCCTTTCCCACACAGATGAAATATCACTAGTCTCTCTCTAATGTATCACTATTTCTATGGCAACTGTTCAGATAAGCTGTATTTCTTGGTTCCACCAATTCAGAGGATCTGCTTTGCCACATACATGGCATCAATTCATCCGCATTCCCTTCATATTCACTTTGTAAGAAGGTAGTTCCACTCAGATAGTTTCTACCGCAGAACAGTTACTTTGTGGAACAGACTCCTATATCTTAACCTCTTCAAGTCTATGGTCAACCGTTATCTATCCTACATATCCTCATAATATGCACCTCTTCCTCACCCTGTTACACCCTTACAACAATCTCATTCAGTAACCCTCTTCTTTGGGTGGCTATTGAGCCTTGTTTTGGGTGAACAATACTATAAAAATATATACTATTTTATCATTAATATTTTTCTAGTACTTGTTTAATCATTAATAGTCATTTTGTGCACTCATCTGATGTGCTGATTGATGTGAATTCGAGCTTTGATATGATATGCAATACATGTTGATTAAAAGAATTATCATAAGAATTTGATGTGGTTTTATTTTATTATTATTTCGTTTATCTATTGAAACTAATGACGTTAACATTCTCAATAACGACTGGAGATGGGTGAAAATAGTCAAAAACTTTATACACTTTGTACAGGTTGTAAATCTGATCTGGATACAAGACAGTTTATGGGGGGAAAATGTCATAGCAAAAACTTGAAATCCATGAGGGTCAATCTTAATAACACACACTGTGTGTGTGTGTGTGTGTGTGTGTGTGTGTGTGTGTGTGTGTGTATATATATATATATATATATATATATATATATATATATATATATATATATATGAATAATGTGCATAGTGGAGTAATTGGATGGTTGCTTGGATTGAGGAATTGGAGAGCCAAGTTCAAATTCAAGTTGAGGTCATTACATTCACCTATGTACTATTACCCTTGATAAAGGTATGAATTCATCTTTTCTCCCCTCCCGCCAACTATGGATAAAAAGCAGGACAAAATGGATTCTATAGTCTTGGATGGAAAACATTATAGGATAAGAATAAGAAAACTCAGAATTCAAAATCTGACGTGGGTCATTTAGGGACCTTGTGTCATGCTGTGCACCAGTTTTCTGTATTTAGCTCTTCCTAAAAGTGTGGCCAGTTCTGCACAAGCCTTCGCCACTATAATCAAATCATATGTGGTGTTTTTCTGGCTGTTCGGTTCTAAGGACTAAGCTGCTGGACCCTCAGACATTGAAAAATAACAGCAGAGTCCTTTACATACACCCCACCATAAAACTTTTACTTTTTTTTTTCACTAACAATCAACAAAGTCCATTCCTTAGAATAGATTGAGATGTGATGCTTATGCATTCAATTTTCTGTGCAAAAAAAAAAAAAAAAGAACGGTTGCAAAATCCCCCAACCCCACCTAAATGCATACAAGAGAAATGAGGTTTTGTATTGTGGCAAATAAAGAAAATCTTCTGGGTAAGTTGTGTTTAACTATGTATATTCTTTTTCCCCTACTGGAACAATATGCATGGATGCCAAAGATATTTGCTGAGTTGGGTTTTACTTTATATGAGATCTCAAATCTCTTGAATTCACTGCAAGATTAACTCATTGATTGCTGGTGAGGCAATCCATACATGGAAATATTCCTTACCTCAGTTTGGGGGATGATGGAAACCCAGACTTCATGAACCATGGAATTCCACTTGGCTTCTAAAAGCACAGCAGCTTCTAACACGACAATTTCTTTCCCTTCTGCAAGATGAAAAACAAAAACATTATCAAGGGAGAAGTGCTTGTGTATATGACTGCCTCAACCATCCCATCTTCAACCTTCTCTGAAAGCCTAAGGATATAAGAATGATTAAAAAGAAAAAAAAAAAAAAAAAAAAAAACTAGAGGGGGGGGAGGGCGTGATAATGTTTTCTTCATACTAAACACTGAATGATTTTTTTTTTACATAAGAGTTTCTAGGAAGTGACACAAAGTTGTTATCAATTTTCTCTGCATTTGAGGAGAAGGGACACTTCATTGTATGCACATTTCTGTCTGTGATAATAGAATACACATATGACATAAGGTCATTTGAACCTGTGTCCACTTGGCTTTGCCTTTAAAATTATTCTGTCAGCTTTCATGCAAGAAAGGCTACCCAAAAAACATGTTGATGAGAATGTGAGTTGAAACAAAGTCATATTATTTATGAATTTGTTTTCATTGTTAAGAAATTCATAAATAAAAGCATTTAAAAAATGATGGAAGCTGTGGAAAAAAAATTAAGTAAAATCAATAAATAAAATAATAATAAAGAATAGAAAGAAAAAAAGAAATGTAAATACGTTTTCCCATGATGCTCTAGTAATAAAGGAACTGGAAAGGATTTTGGTCATCTATGCAATTTTATTCAGAGCAGATTTTTGGTAAATGGGGGTCCTGTTTTACAAAAATAAAACCCTGATGATTTAAATTCTTTAAGGAGTCCTGCTTTTAACTAATAAAATAAAATTTAATAAAATAATAAAACCTCATCTGTGAGAGAGATCTTTCATATATGGACAATCTAGCGATTCAGTCATCTGGTCTATTTCAGTTCCAAATTGTTTTGGAAATTAATGTGTAGACTCAATATTGTGTATGTAAAACCATGAATTTCATTATTTGAATCATTTTGGTGAAGATTTGTTGGTAAATATTAATACCATTTGGAATATGTTGTTGTTGTTTTTAGTGATTTTTTGTAGGCCCCGGGAAGGCCTGGGCACATTTTGGTCTGGCTCCATCCCAATTTTCAAAAAGTTCGCTCATTTCCTTCTATTTGGAAACAAATGAGTAGAATAAAACACTTCCACACTGTTTTTTGAAAAATTTGGTCTCTATCGCCTACCCCTAATTGTAGGAATCTGAAAATAGATATTTTAATTCCCAAACACTGTCAGTACATTTTGGCCATGTTTATAATTGATGTTGTTATGGGTTGGTTTCTTGTTTTTCATAACAGTTTTAAGGTTGTGTTTGTGTTCACATATAATCAATTAAAGAAGAGCAACAAAATCTTGGGTTTCTACCACAGACCATTTATTTATTTTTTATAGAAACAGTAAAGAAACAAAGTTCACAATGTCTCTTGGGTATGTCTGTTTTCATTTTCTGGTAAGTTAGGGTAAGTAATGATAAGAATAGTTAAAATGATTGATATGAAATCAACTTTGTGCTGAGATGGAACAACCAAAGTAAAGATTTTATTTGCTTTATTGGTGAAGGCTCTACACAGCATATCCAAACACTATGTGTTGGAATGTGTGTGTGTGTGGGGGGGTAAATACTTTCAGAAGTGGGGTCATAAAATTGTGTAGTAAAAATCTTTTTTTTGTGTCAGTGAGTCCGCCAAAGATATTAATATTAGGAAATTTGTGATTTTTGGCTTTTAAAAACAGATTGTTTTGCAAATTCTTGCAAAAATCAAATAATTGTCAGATTTTAATCAAACTTTCAGAACTTATTCACAAATGAATGAAATTATTTTAGACATTTTTTTTTTTTTTAAGAAAATCATGGTAAAAATATTTTTCATCTCTGAATTGTAATATACAAAACTCAGACATTATTGAATTAGAAAAGCTTTTAATAACTTTTATGTTAATGTATGTTAAGAACAATATTTTTCTAATAAAAAATGAATTTTTACAAGAATTCCCCCCCTCCTAATTTTAAATACAAAATGTCACAATTTTAAAAGATTTAACAACTTTAAGTTCCAATCCATAAAGTTTAGTGAATGCTGTAATTAAAGTAGAGCTATCTTTATAGATTATAAATTTGAAAGCTGATTTGTGATCATCCAGCTCCTTATTTTAAAAAGAAATTTTAAACTGCTTTTGAGTGTGCATAAAAACATTTTTTTTTTCAAATATATAGATGATCGTATGACATTTCATTAGCTTTAAGAGTTGTTTCCCTTGACCTCAATAAAATGATCTCAGAAAATTTTAGTTTTCACACTGCGAACATGTGTATGAATTCTCTGTTTTTGACTATCAGTGTCGCATTTTCCAAATTTTTTTTTTTATATCCTATTTCACTAAATATATTTGTTACTTAGTGAGAGACATACTGCAATTACTTTCTTTTTTAGTTTCCACTTTATGGATGAAAGCAGTGATTCAGGCTTTGGATATCTCTTTGTTAGAATATTTTCAAAATAAGTCCACCAAATTTTTATGAAAGTCTGAAATCAACTGCATATCAGTTTTTTTTTTATTTTTACACTTCTATTTTTAGTGGACTATGATTAAATAAAATAAAAAGTGTAAATGATTACGTAATTAATATAAAAATCTCATATTTTCATAACTGTCATCATATTAAAAAAACACATTAAAAAAAAATAACGTCATAAAAATGAGAGCAGTATCTATAATTATTAGGTATCTATCTTATTAGGTAACTTATCTTATGAAAGTTTATGGTATTATCTGTAATTATTAATTTTTATATTATCTCAGTTGTGAAATTTTTTTATAACTGATATATAAAAATAATAAATAAAAATAATATTATAAAATTTCATAAGAGATGTATGTAAAAATTAGGCATCTCTTATGAAATTTTACCTCTCTCAGTTATCAAACTTTAAATTTATTTTTTTAGTATTTTAAATTTTATTTGTCCAGAAATCATCTTCAAACATAAGGCTATATAAAGCGAAAGTACCTAAATAAAAAAAATAAACTGACCTCAGATTGCTGAAAGTATTTGTAAATAGTTAATAAGATAGATAAATTTAAAAAATTAGTTAAGTTAGTTCACTTAAAATTATGTCACTTTGGTTCTTCCATCCAATAACTTCCCCCTGAACTAAGCTGTCAATCAACACCTCAAAAACAAGTTACTGCAGTTAACACATACTTTTTAATGGTATTCCACAGACGTAAGAAAAACAAGATTTTTTTTTTAATCAAAATTTTGAATGTTCTAAAAAGCATGAAAAAATTTAATAAAAAAAAACTTTGGTCTTTCCTCTTAATAATAATAATAAACATTTAGATGATAAAAAGTTTTTCCGAAAATTAGTGGAGATACCTACATTTTAGTATTTCTATTTATATAATGTTTTACTGTGATAAAGATTTGAGTCGATCCTAACAGAGTACAGTTCCTTTATTCAGAGCTTCAAATGAAAAAAAACAAAATCATAATTATTATTTTCAAAATATTCTTTAAAAAAGTCAACACCCTCACAAAATTCAAATGTAAAATGTTTGATTTGTTGCATTATGGAAATGGCTGAAAAACCATTGATATTTTTTTCATTATTTCAATATTGATCTTTAATGATACAACTTTTTCTAACAAGTGCTAATTTTTTTTTTTTCAAGTTATTTTGATTTTATGCTGAAAAAGCTTTATATTTTTATACAACATTCTCATTTTTTCCACAACATATTCTAAGCTAATAATAATGTAACGTTTAATTTCTTTTTTTGAAAATGTTCCACTATAATTGCTAATAATTCTAGTCATCGTAATGTATGTTATTTGTCAATAAAAATATTTGATTTTAAAGTTTTTTGTTTATTTTTATCAACTTTTGAAAGATTTTATGTTAATATTACTTTTTACAAATAAAAAACAAATTTTGCAAATTCTAAAAAACTTGCCACAATGCCCTCATTTTTAAGGGGTCCACCGGGGCAATTTTTATCTCAGGCTCAACTCATTGCTGAAACTGTTCCAAGTCTATTGATTGTTATGCTAGCATGAAGTCAAATGTAAATGTCCCTGAGAGTCTGATCGTACTAGATTATGCTCGCTCTCTACCAAAACAGTACAGTTGTAGTATAAACCATAGGCTGGTTCTGTAGGTGAAGAAAAAACACAAAATGCACCCATGCAGGTATCTGCAAGTCGCCATAATAGAATCCATAAACTGACAGATGCCTATTATATATTAACATCTTTTGCAGAGTAGTTGAAAAATCTAAGAAGTGTCTTTAATATTTATACAAATTCTTATTATTTGTGCAAACTTTAGGAAAAAATTCAATAAATGGATTCTACATGAAATTACAGAAAGATATTGGTCAGCATTTAAATACTTGTCTTTCAAAGGCTTCACAAAGAGCAAAATAACCCAGTTTTGATTTTGCTAATGACTATAAAGAAAAATGTGGCTTGATCCAGAACAGATTTCAGCCTCTCAACCAATAGATTTTGATGTGGTTAAGGATGAAGTATTCTGCATAAAACTACAATGAGCGATTGACATGTAAAGAGAGAAATTCATTTTAAAGAAAACAAAAGAAATGGATTCTTTTCTTTTTAAACAGAAAAGAAGCCATGGATTCAAAACAAATTTTTTTTTTTCCTTACCTTGAGCAAGTTTTTGGATTTCTAATTCAACAAGTTTTGCTATGGCAGGCCACACAATTTCATTCAGTTTTTTTCGCATGTTCTTTAAAAGAAAGAAAGAAATGCTATAAATAATAACTCTTGCATTTTTTGCTTTCAGAAAGAAAGTCTGTCATATATGAAGTAACAATTTCATCTGGTTTGTTTTGTTACTTCTGACTTTTCTTTCGTACATGCAAAGAAGTGAAAGACAGAGATTCCTGTAATCAATTAAAAGTGTAAAAGTAGAGTGTATGTCTTAGTGAGGAATCAGTTGCTGTATAAAATGAGTGTGTATTTTCTGTTTTATTTCTTTCTTTCTGTACTCATGAATCTCAAATTGGTAATTTTTCTCTTCAAACCATGACAAATATTAAAAAAAGATTTGCTCCATATACTATGCTTGAACCTTTTAAATATGATGCTACACCCACTTTCCCTAAAAAAAAAACCCTGTAACTGTGGAAGAGGGACATGTTTCTCAAAAAAAAAAAAAAAAAAAAAAAAAAAAAAAAAAAAAAAAAAAAAAAAAAAAAAAAAAAAAAAAAAAAAAAAAAAAAAAAAAAAAAAAAAAGAAAAAAAAAGAAAAAAGAAAAAAAAAAAGAAAAGAAAAAAAAAAGAAAAAAAGAAAAGAAAAAAAAAAAAGAAAAAAAAAGAAAAAAAAAAGAAAGAAAGAAAAAAAGAAAAAAAGAAAAAAGAAAAAAAGGAAAAAAAGGAAAAAAGAAAAAAGAAAAGAAAAAAAAAGAAAAGAAAAAAGAAGAAAAAAAAAGAAAAAAAAGAAGAAAAAAAAAGAAGAAAAAAAAGAAGAAAAAAAAAGAAGAAAAAAAAAGAAGAAAAAAAAAAGAAGAAAAAAAAAGAAGAAAAAAGAAAAAAAAAATGTCAAGAAAATTAAAATCAAGAACCAATCTTGGCCTATTGTTAGATTCTTATTCGGTAAGTTTAGTCTTGATAAAAGTCTACAAGTATGGGGCACCCAGTGAAGATCAAACTCACTGATACTGATCTTCAAGTTTGCTAACCATTACACAAGGCAAATGTCATACTATTAATGAATTAGCAGAAATTGCTGTTGTTTCTTGGAGTTACATTTAACGGATTTGGGTACAAAATAAAATTATTGTCTAAGTTACATGCACAAAGATAGGGGAATAAAAAAAAAAAAAATCAGCACAATGCAATTGAGCAAATCAACTAAGCAGACGGTAGGGACACATTACCTAACAGCAAATCCAATAACCACACCTTTACTCCTGTAAACAATTTGTGAAAGTCCGTTAAAGAATTGTAGAAAAATGCAATTTTGTACTAACACCGACTTACAGAATATTTGACTCATTTTTGTGCAGTTTGTCAGCTCCAAATTTGAATTTCTGTATTTATATAAATTAACTAATCAGTGACATCATATGAAATGTGCAGTAGCCTTTGAATTTTCAGACAATTTGTTGTCTGCTAAGAAATTTTGAAGGATAACTTCAGAAAATGATCAACAATATTTACTCTCCTTAAAATGGATATTTAAAAATTGGGAAACATATTTATTACCCAATAAACTTATGAGTTTAGTAAAATCTAACTTTTAAATTTTTGGAGCCTATATTTTTCTTATAACTATTGTGATGTTAGTAAATTATTTTTCAGTTAACCTTTGACCAGGGTTGATTGTTCACTGTTATACAAACCTAAATTCTCAAACTTTAATTAATTACTCATATTTTTGCATATTTATTCAAGTGTACTATATTATAAAAAAAAAAGCTTAGCAATATTGAAACAAAAAACGTATGAACCGAGTTATTTCACAAGACAGATTTTTAGCAATGGTATTAAAACAGCTTCAACTGTCATTTTGGCTACCCGCTAGCATGCGGCTACTGGAAAATTACACATATACATAGAGCAATGTAAAAAACATTACACACACACATTCTCATATGTAGACATATTCTATTTTTATTCACACTAACAAAATTGATTTAGTTGTATTGTAAAGAAGATAAACAAAAATATCTTGTGTGAAGTTGTTTTGCAAATAATCTTTGTAACACATTTCTTTCAATCTGAAAGAAAATTAATACTCAATAATAAAGATTTATTTAAATTTGTAGAGCCATGTTAAAGATCATTTATTTTTTCATTTATCCCTGCATATTCTTCCACAAACTTTTTTCAATAAGAATATTAAGAGTGGATCAAAAAGTAATATCTTTTTTATTATAGCAGAAATAAGGAACACAATTAAATATATACATCAAGATATAGCTATACATCACAGGTCCACTTTTCAACATTTCCATTGAAAGAGGTGGTGACTGTATTTCCCTTACAACTGGGGGCATGTATCCCAGCTTCATAAAACTCAGTTGGCTACAAATGTAACCAATTGCTTACATCAGTTTTCACTTAATATATGATTAATGTAACATTTACCTTGAACATAAATATGCTAGACAGATATCTCAAAATCCTGACTGGTGAGGAAAATTTTGTGTACAATTTCAAAATCACAGTACTCAGTTTTGTCTGGGTACCAAACAAAATGATTTTTTGTGGAGTGAGTAGCCATTGTTAAATGCAAAATAACTAACAGAACTCTCCAACAAACAGAATTGACAAAGTTTGCAATCAGCAATAACAAGAAAAAAAGAAAAGAACACGGCAAAAAAAAATAATATAAAGCAAGCAAATAATATATACTATGCAAAGTAACAGTAAATATGGCCAAAAAGTTCACAAACTAAGAATTGTGGTTGACACACCAGATCAAGTTCAGACAAGCAAATGTAAAGTTTTCACTTCAAGACAAGACAGACCAGGACTGAGTCATATGAAACCAAGAACAAGCCTATTTGATTGTCTAGGAAGAAATCCCAGCATACATTTGTGTGATTCTGCATATAAATTGGGGAAGGGAAAAGTGTTTTGCTGTCATTCCTCAGGAGATTGGAATCAACATATTTTTCCTGAATTTCTGGGAGGAGGAGTTATTATTTACACTACTTATACAACAACAAAGATGAGGACAATAGTCCGAATATAAATTGTGTAAAAGAAAAAAAAAACCTTTTTGTTTCAAGTGCAAATCAGCAGACTTGATTTTCTCTAAAGAATACTCTTTAATCCATTTAATGCAAATCATAGAAATTTGTTCAATGTTATTGAAGAGATAGATATTTATTTCAGAACATTTCAAAACAGAAATAAGAGAGATGGTCTTTCTTTTACTATTTCATTCTTGTGAATAGTAAAACAATTACAAAATATTTTAGTCACAAAAAAGAAAAATAAATTACCATTTTTACTGCCAAGAACTTTTCAGTGACTTTAAAAATCAAGAATAATCACTTTATTTGCAAATTTGCTGAACTAATTTTTAGGACTTTTTTTTATGAGATATTTAAAGCCAAAGGATATTGGGGGGGTGGATTGGAAGAATTCTTCTTTCTTTGCAAGTGGATATTGCATTAATTTTTTTTTTTTAGATAACAATGATTTTTCCAGATACAAGTCCTACTATTTAACCTATAGCTGGGAGAAGATGGATTCAAACTTTTCTAAGGGTATTTGTGCTTAAGTGAATATAACGAACTTGACTGGAATTTGAACTTGGCCCTCTGATTTCTCATTCCATGCATCATTAAACCACGTGCACATCCAATTTCTCTATAGATAAAAAAAAGTAATCAATTCTTCTTATTAAACCATCTATGCAGGTAGTTGTCAGATAAAAAAAAACTACACACATTCATATTGTAAATAACATTTACTTACATCATCAGTAAAGACAATTTTTCCTAAGGCAGAACGGTTTATCTCTCCATCAATATCGACAATGTTTTCACCAAATATGTTCACTAATTCTTGAAAGACAGGGGTTCCTTTTAAATAGGCCTGATGACCTGAAGAAGGTAAAAATAGAGACAAAATACATTAAACTTACATTTCAAAACAATGCTTATTTACTTTTATTAGAATTTCTCTAATTTTTCAAATCAATATTTTTTTTTTTCATTATTTACACTATTTACTTTTGGACTATTGTCTTTATTTGTTGCTGTTATCACAACATTTCAGCCGTTTTGTCCTCCAGCCAGATTTCTGAGTAACCTACAGGGAATTCCACAGTAAGGAGTGCAACAATGAAATCAGGCATGGCTGATCATGTATGAAGAGAAAAGGGTAGTCATCATCCCTTATGGAATCAAGTGAAAATACTGGACAAGGAAGAAGACTGGAGAGTTAGAAGTCTGAAAGAATCAGCATGTTAGGATATGAGGATCTACTTAGTAGACCTAGCATAGAAATAAATATGGGAGATGTTAATAAAGAAAGAAAGATAAATAACAACAAATCTTCAGCAGCAGATAAATTTGGGGTTAGTACAAACCAACCCTGCCTAAAATTCAGAGTCATGCTACTGGTGAGAGAAAATAAATATTATATATATATGCTTATAAATATAATTGACAATAGGAAAACTGTAGTAGTTGCTGACGAGTTTTGTCCATGGTGGACTTTCTCAAAGCAAAAAATAAAGTAACTAATAATAACAAAAACAAAATGTCCTTAGCAACTGGAAGAATTTAGAGGACGCTATTTTCATACTGTTAACTGAAAATTACATCAATTACTGTCATGTGTGGAGATTTTGTTATTATTACTGTGTTGACGGATTCAACCATTTTCTTTTGATTTTACGATATTGTTGTGCACGTTTGTTTGTTAGAGCAGTAATTCTGTTAAGAAAGGTGAAACAGGGAAAAAGCCTGGGCGTAGATTAATATATATATATATATATATATATATATATATATATATATATATATATATAGAATAAATTAAAATATATAAAACACATACACACAAGGATGGATCAATAAATATATTAACTGACAGTGATAAGTTAAATACTGATGTAAAATTTTCACTTTGATATATTGAGAACCATGAGGTTAAGTACATTGACAAAAAAATTATGTTGAGAAATAGTTATGTATTTCCTTCTAGTACCAAAGAAAAAAAACAGGATTTGGATACTGATTTTGAGGACATAATAAAAAAATTAAATAAAATTATATTTTCACACACAATCTCCATGATCTCATTTCATATTCAAGTATTTGCAATGCATTTACATCATACATATAATAACCTTACACTATCAGTAATGATTGCATTCATTCCTGACCACTGACAATCCCTTTCTGATTTTCTTAGCCTTCATTTCTATATTAAAATCATCAGCAATTAGTTTTATTGTTTTCTATTATAACACTCAACTTGTTTTTACATTCTATAAACATTAAACGAATATCTTGGATTGGAAATAAAGAAGTTTTAGCTTCTAATGAGATTTTAACTGGCATCCCTTCTCATTGGGAGCCAGTTTCACATGGGCAGTGCCTTATTAATTAGGCTACAAAATCTCAAACAGAATAAAAAAGAAAGAAAAATTGTTCCCTCAATACAAGGCCTAAGACCCACTGTTAAAATGGTTTATGATGAATAAGGTATGTAATATGAATGAAAACAAAGGTGGTAGGAAATTAGAATTACGTGGATAGGGATCATAGATAACACGGAATCATAGATACAAAAGTCTGTTCCACCAATTAGCAATTTTTTGGGAAAAAGCTGAGTAGAACTTTCTCTTTACATTTAGAATATAGAGGACTGCTTGATTGAATAATTTGCTTACAGTTTGTCAACCCTCAAATATTTCAGTTTGTAAGAATAATTTTAATTTTTCTTGATTTTTCCAGATACAATTCCTTACTATTTAGCCCATAGCTGGAGGAAGATGGATTCATACCTTTTCCAAGAGTATTTGTGCAAGAGTAAATGTAATAAAACTAATTGGTATTCAGACTTGGCTCTCCACCTTCTCATTTCAAGCCACCATCCATTACACCAAGCATGCATTCACATGGATATATGGAGGACACAAGGGTGATTCAACTCTGTGGCCGTAGAATGGCTTGTCCTAGTTTTAAGGTTCTGAAATGGTGGAACTATAGAATGGACTGATAATCTGAACATTTGCCATGGAAATAGCAAACGAGCAATGCCAATGTTCTTTCTTAGAAATATGGACAACTAGCAGCATAGCCCGGCGTTGCCTGTGCTTGATTCAAAAATCGTACGACTCCTACAGCAATTGCTATCACTTGACATAAAATATTTTTGCCCTTCCTTGCCTTTAAAGGAGTGCCCTTTGCCATGCTGATGTTGCTACATGCCTTACTTTTTGCCTATCTCACACTGCAAATTTTTTCTAAGCTCTATACTAAACATTAATTCTGTTACAAAAAAAGAACTAAACAAAATGAACACAAAACAATCAGCTTTAAAAAAGGACTTGTAACTGGAGAAACCGAATGAAAAAAGAATGTTAACAACAAATACTTTTTCACACCCAACCCAGTTCTGCAGAACCAGAATCAACATTGAATTTAAACAAGCGAATGAGCCAATTGGAGTAAAGTGCTATGCAGATTTAAATTTTTCCCACTTGTGACACATGCAGCTATCGATTTTTTTTGCATGCTAGTTAACATTCGTGTCAGTCAGCTGTTGGCTCTCACACTGGCCAATAGAATCTTCCTGTCTATTCGCGGCAACCAGCTATAGGCTCTCACTCTGGCCAGTACAAAATGGCTGCAAACTACATGAAAACTGGCGTAGAAGCATGAAAAAAATCGATTATTTCCACTATCGATGGGAGTTGGGAAATGCAAAATCAGTCTTGGCCTTCCCGCTAACTTGGAGTATGTGCATGTAAATTTTGGTGCAAATCCGTCAAAAATTGCGTCCGTGCATTCGTTACACACACACACACACACATCCTGCCTTTTATAGATAGAGATTTAATGCTATTATAGCTATTACAATTACTTTTTTCTTTTTTAAATCAATTCACCCCAAGAAATAATAAGTGATAATGCCACTAAGATGCAAGTGGATACTGGGAGTAAAAGAGAAAGAAATTTTTTTAGAAGGAACCAGAAACCTGATCCTAAAGAGGGATGAACCTACTTTATGTTCAAGGTAAATGTTACATTAATCATATTAAGTGAAAACTGATGTAAGCAACAGGGATAATAGGTGAGCTTATCTACTCCAATTGAGGAATACAAACAATAAAACTGTGACTTTAGTAAAAAAGCTATTTATGATAAATAGTATCCGGTCATTCCATAAGTTCTGTCCGAATTTTAACTTTTTGTTAAAATAAACGAAATTTAAAGAGTATTTTATAATATCTAATGGAGCTGAACATTATTTTTATGCTTAGATACATTTAAACCGATCAAATTTTATTTAAGACAACAAAAAATTAAATTTTGTTTGATTAAAACCCTGCTAACATGGAAGTACCCAAGAATCATTTGAGGCACATAATGCTTTATGAGTTCAAAAAAGGAAACTCAGCAGCCAAAGCGACTAGAAACATTCACTCAGTTTATGGAGAGGAATGTGTGAATGAAAGAACTTGCAGAAGATGGTTTGTAAAATTCAGAGGTAGAGATTTCACCCTTGAAGATGAAGATCGAACCGGACGTCCAGTTGAGTTTGATGAAAAGCTTCTTGAAGCAGCTGTTGAAGAAAATCCTGCTTTATCAGTTGAGGAATTGGCAGTGGTTCTCAGTTCAAACTATACAACTGTTCATCATCATCTTCAACAACTTGGAAAAGTTCCTAAACTTGGAAAATGGGTGCCTCGTGAATTGTCTGAAAACAACCTCAAATCCCGAGTTGACATCTGCTCTTCTCTCCATTCTCACCAACTTGTTTCACCTTTTTTGAATAGACTTGTGATTGGCAACGAAAAATGGATCTTTTATCGAAATGTTAAGCGTCGTAGACAGTGGCTTGGTAAAGGGGAAGGACACAGCCGAGAAGTGAACTTCATGGGCAAAAGGTTCTTTCAATCTGGTGGGATCGCCAAGGAATAATCCACTTTGAATTCTTACCACCTAATGCAACAATTAATGCTCAAATATACTGTCAGCAATTAGAGCATTTGAACCAAGCTTTGAGGAAAAAAAGACCTGTTCTAGTGAATTGAAAAGAGGTGATGTTTCATCAGGACAATGCGCGACCACATACAGCAAGAATCACGTCACAAAAGATCAAAGAACTTGGTTGGGAGAAAATTCCTCATCCACCTTATTCTCCCGATCTTGCTCCTTCAGACTACCATTTGTTTCATAGCTTACAGAATCATTTGGAAGAAACAGCTTTTGTAACACAGGAAGAGGTTAAAACTGACATTTGTGAGTTCTTCAAATCAAAGCCAAAAGAATTTTACAGTAATGGAATTATTAAGCTTGTTAATAGATGGAAGGAAGTCATAGATCATCAGGGAAAATACATTGTTGATTGAATCTGTAATTAAATGTAACATTTGGTCACTTGTTTTCTTTATTCAAAATTCGGACAGAACGTATGGGATGACCTGATAGATACAAAATAAATTGAACACAAAACAAAAATGAAACTTCAAGTTTATCACACTTGATTGACTTGTCTTTCTTTCATCTTATTATTGTTGTTTATCAAAACAATAAAAAGGAAGAAAAAATAGTTGAAAATTAATGATAAGTATTTCAAACCAGAGTGAAACATACCAAGTTTATCACAGTTAATTGTTGCTGCCCCTAACTTCTGAAGTCGATTACAAATTGAAGATTTACCAGATGCAATACCACCGGTCAAACCAATCCGATATGGCCGTGAAGGAATTTGTAAATTGGAAAGCTAAAAGGGAGTGAAAAAAGAAAGAAAACAAAAATCTGTGTTTTTAAAGGTTTTCACCCATAAAATTTTTAGATTCTCACAGCCTTACAAGTCTAACTCGATAGAATGATTGCCTTTAATAGTTGGATTAATTATTAATTCTCAAGAAAAAAAAATGCATACATTCAGTTTCATATGTTTGGGTTTTATTAAAATTCTAAAAATAGCTTTTTAAAGCATTGATAATTGCCAAAAGAATATACAATAATAACGGTGTCAAGGGAAAAACCATCTTTTTGACACACTGGTTTTTTGCAGGTAAGTGGATTAAATTTTGCTAATTATTTTATGACACCAGGTAGATATAAATAATAAAACCATTTTTATTTTTAAAGATAAAAAAATGATTTTCTTCAAATAATCATTTTAAAGTTTCCTGTATGGCATGATGTCCATCATTGTTGTTGATGGAAAAACAAGGAAATAACATTTCTCAAGCTTGAACACTTTCAGTTTAGCTATTAGAGTCACAGTTTTATAGAACTTGACAACTTTTGGCTGCTATCTCAAGAATTCTTTTATGGGAACAAGGCAGTGAAGATTCCTGACAAGCTAAAGCATCTTTTACAGAATGTATTAATTGTATATATTTGGAGTTTGAGAAAGAAATAATACATTTTAAATCAAGTGGAGAAAAAAGGACAACAGAATTTATTTTTTTACAACATTTATTGAAAATATGTATAGAGAAAAATTGGCCAGGAAAACAGAAATGTTCATAATATAAAAGAGAAAGAAAAGAAAGAAGAAAAGGGATAGAGAAAGAGAGAGTAAGAAAGGGAAAAGAGAAAAGGAAGGGAAAAAATAAAGAAAGAGAATGGGAAGAAAAAAAGAAGGGAGGAAAGATAAAGAAAAGGAAAAAAGAAATGAAAAAGAACACAAGGAAGGAAGAAGTATCTTAAAAAGAAAAAATAATAAAAAAGTAAATTTTCAAAAGGAAAAAAAGAAAAAGAAAAACAGATAGGTAAGGACAATTGATAATTTTGTTAAGACTTAAAATTAGAAATTTCCATACAAGATTGCATCAGCTTTATTTTGGTAAATAAAATTAAATGTAAAGAATGGTTTGCTTTTCTAGTCTATATTGACATGTGACACGCATTCTCTGTAGAACAAATGCATGCATGATATACATAGAATTGATGCACGTGTGCATGTTATTGCAATGAGTTAAACAAAGTGAAAGGGCATAAAGTAAATAAGAAAAAAAAAATGAAAATAACAATTTAAAAAAAAAAAGAAAAAGAGAAAATGTAGACTGTCATACTTGTGGTTGTTGTAGCAAAGTGCCAAGCAACCGCATCCTTTGATTAACAGAACTGATTTTACTTTCTTCATTAATTGAATGATTTAAATCTTCCAAAAGATCAACTACGTGGATAGCCATTGGTTTCATTCCCTGAAAGAAAAAAAAAAAAACAAAAAAAAAACATCATTTTAAGATTTCTGAAAAGTGAAATAAAAACTATTTCAGACATTCATTTTTCTTTTATTGACAATTTTGTTCATTGCAACATTCAGTTTACTTTACATTCTATGGCAATGAAGCAAGCACACAATGGATTTGCAAGTGGACATTTGGTATTTTGGACACATTTCACAAGAGATAGGTGTTATAACTAGTTTAAAAATAGTCTCAGGATTTCAGAGCTGGGCTAACTCCAAGAATTTAGCAAGTTATTATCATTTGGAATTAATCAAAAATTGTTTATTTTTAGATGATTAGTTTATGATGAGTTGCTTTATCTGTTTTTGCTTAAAAAAAAAAAAAAAAAGAATGTTATAAGTGGCAGACATTCTTTTTCAAAAAAGACCGAGATCAAGTGGATTTTGGCACTCTCAACACAAATTCAGTCAAATATAAGAATTTACCATATTTTGCCTGCTTTTTTTTTTTTGGCTCTGACACCTACAACTTTGAATAACACTAATGAAAAATGCCCAATTTTTTCTCCTTTGTAGTTTATAAAATCTTCAAAATGTAAGAGAATTGTTTTCAGGAAGATATTTAAAACATACTCAGTTTTTTTCATGCTAAATTGATCATTACCTACTTTTGGCACCAAATACCATTTTTCCTTGTATTTATCAGAAAATCATGATCTAGACCACCTATTCCTATGGTTTTGGAGATTCTGAATCCTTTTTTGAAGGCTAAAAATTCCCTAAAAAGAAATCTGAATGGAGTAAATCAAAATTTATGATCTTTTTGGAAATTTTGGCAATTCACTACAGATCAAGGTTTCTATTTTCTAAATGTGAAAGTTTTGTTTTAATTTGCCTTTTAAATGCAAACAACATTAATACAGTTCCATAAGTGAATTAAGAAAAACATTCAAAGGGCTCAAAAGCCACTTATGTCTACTTGGCTCACAGCGCAGTTGTGAATGACTAAACCTTGAATGAGATTTGAACTCGTATCTCTGAGATACCTGTCAGAAAAAAAGAAAGAAAAATGAAAATGTTTCATCAAAGGAGGTTGGACAGTAACTTTGTAGTCGACAGTAGAGAAAGACTGATAAATACCCAGGGGTTGATCATTAGCCGAGTATATTTATTTTTATTTTGGCCAATCAATTGTTTGGTCTTTTTCAGTTACTGACCAAAATATGGAGAGAAAACAAATAAAATTAGTCCAATGGATGAAATGACATATTTCAGAATTTCACATATTTTAATGTTGGATTACAAATAAAATCCTAATTCCTTAGAATTTTTTTTTTTTTTTTTTTTATTTAGGATACTTGTTTGTTTGTTTAGCAACTCCTCATGGGTCATTTAATGCCAAAATTGATTTTTCTTGGGAGCATTATTAATTTCTTTTACAAAAATGTATTGCTGGTAATTTTGATTTTTTTTTTTTTTTTTTTTTACTATGAAAATGTATTACTGGTATTTTTACTATAAAAATGTTTATACTTTCATAGTGTTTTGACCTTAGTTTGGGGGTTAACTATTACTCATAGCTGAGACCCCTAACAGGTGCTACCACACCAGGTCAGTGTGAACCTGGGAACAACAGCAATTAAGAAGTGGTTCCATACTCCTCAAATCCTCACAATCGGAAGTCTTGCTGTTGGATGTAGTTTATCATCATACACAAGACCCTTCCTGATCAAAGGCCTTGCTGCTAGATGTAGTTTATCATTGTACCCAGGGTGGTATTTAGGATCTAAAAACAGAGATAGCAGACATGGGTGTCAAGAGATGTGGACATTTTTAAATAGTGTAATTGAATTTTGGCTGACTGTGAAAGCTTTTTATGGTTGAGTGGTCTAAAAACATGTTGGGCTTTACGGTGGTTTCCCTTACAAGTGGGCTGCAGATTTGAATCCTGCTAGAAGACACTTTTTCTTTATTAAGACTCTCAAATGCACAGGCTAGTAGACAAATTTACACTGCTTAAAAAAGTTGGGATGTCTACTCAAACACAAGGTATCCACTAAATATAATATTTAAAGTAATACATCCACACACACACACATATATATATATATATATTAAAAAGAAGAAAGAAACCACAAACATTTTTGGCTGTAATGCAGATTTTTAAAAAAAATATTATGCTTTATTTTCCATAATTTTGCTACACATTTCTGGTCTTGCGACCGCCATCAGGCAAAAAAATGGAGATTTCCACATATTATCAAAATAATTAATTTTTTTTGTTTTTTTTTAATGGTTTTTGATGTTGAATATTCTCGATATGAAACATTCTCTTTTTTTGTGTTAGTGATCCAAATGTCTTTCTTGAACTGGCAGTGAAAAGTTCTGCGTGAAGGGTTATAAAACAATTAAGATTGGTTTGAGAAATGATGGAGTAGTTATCGGCATGCTTATCTTTTAATGACCCCTGTGTGTTCTTAGATTTATTTCCATTTTTGTGTGCTTTTGTCAGCATGCGTGTATATATGTGTATATCCCCTCTCCATACATACATACTGTCTCACTACAAGGAATCAGTGAAACATCTGTCCACCCACAAACACACTGTCCCATTACAAAGAATCAGTACATACACACACATCAGTACATACACACACATACATACATATACTTCCCAAGTTATATGGAGTCAGTATACATACACACACACATACACATATATATATGTACACACATACTTCCTAAGTTTTGTGGGGTGGTTTGTGTGTGTGTCTGTGAGTAGTTCTCCTGCTTTTGTCAATATGTATGTGTGTGTGTGTGTGTGTATATATATATATATATATATACACACACACACACACACACACACACATTCGTGCCCCACAAACACTCATATGTGAGCGTGTGTACATGGATGTTAGCGGTTTGATCACTATATTTGGTCATTGTGTGTGCATGTTGTGTCCTTTTTCGTGTGGCGTTATGATCTATTTAGTTCTGGTTTAAATTTGTTTATGAAGTTTTTTTCGTGTATTTGTAGGTAATGGAGGAAATATTTATTCGAAGGAAATTTCACGAAAAAATTAACCCACAAGACAGAGAAACAAAAACAAATAAAAAACACACTTAGCCTAACAAAATTACAGTCCAAAATTGAAATACAAGAAGACAAAACAATATATTTTACAAAGAAATACACAGAGATTGATAACAAATTATTAACAAAAATCAAACAATTATGTGCCAAAGAAACCTGTTAGAATTATGGGAGTCAAAATGTAAAAACGAGGAGGAAAAATCTCAGAATATCTTGGAATGAAAGATAACCTGGTTGAAAGCATTACCAAGAAAAGAAAAATTGGAAAATGAGACAACCTCAATCCAAACTCACAAAAAAACACAGTACTTAACACAAAACAACCATCAGCAAATACTGAGAAAACCACCCAACAGTCAAAAACCTGAATATCTACTACCATACAGAAACAGACCCACAAGGTAAGCACCCTAACACATTCTACCATATGCAAACACATCCACAAACAAAACCCATAATGTAAGCACCCTAACACATTCTGCCATACACAAACACATCCACATAACAAATACAATTATGAACATACACTGAACAGTGTAAAAACAAACCTGCACAGACTACCACACCATAACACAAACAGACAAAGATCAGAATACACACACATTCACAAAACCAACACTTACGAATACCACCAAGCTCAACAAACCAAACCTAACAACCATTACCCATATCCAGGAGTACAATCAGAATTCCCTGAAAATTTCTACACACAATCCACATACAATCCATACAAAAAACAAGAAATCTAGAAACATCTGGAACAAGCCTCCTAACAAAAACAACAAATCTAGAAACATCTGGAACATGCCTCCTAACAAAAACAACAAATCTAGAAACATCTGGAACATGCCTCCTAACAAAAACAACAAATCTAGAAACATCTGGAACATGCCTCCTAACAAAAACAAACACACCTATATAGAGCCATTGAGAAACAAAAACCCCAATTTCATAAAAAAAAAAAAAAAAAAAAAAAAAACTCTCACTGGCAAGAAAACCCAAAATGTACAGAGAGAGGGTATCTCTTAGAAAACCCGAAATATGTTAAAAGAAACAATCATTATTTTTTAGAAGCCCATGCCTGAACAAGAAAACCAGTTTAGATGACACAAAACCCAAAATAATAAACCTATCTATATATACGCTTACAAATGACTAAATCAACCTACTGAAATTGGGCCTAAAATTCTACCCTGCTCCGAAAAGTAATATAGCAGACCTAAAAAAAAGACCTTAAGGAATTTGAACGCAAATTGAGACTAAAAGAAATATTTAATAATAACGAAAATATTACAGATGAGTCACTAATAAAAAACAAATCCAATTTATTCCCAAACAAAAATAATAATACCAATGAGCTAAATATATTTTTTGAGAAACTCTGGAATCTCGACCTACAAGAAAAATCCAAACCATTCGACAACCTCACATACAGACAAAGACTAGCCTTAGAGAGCAGCTGAAAAAATAATAACATAATTCTAAAAGAAGCAGATAAAGGCAGCGCTATAGTAATCATGGACAGAACATACTATAAAACAAAAATTCTAGTAACACTAGAGGATAGGAAAAACTACAAATTAATTGACACTAACATAGACAAAAACATTATGTCAAAAATTTCAAAACTATGCACAACATATAAAATATTAACAAAAAAAAAGAGAAGGATTTCCTAATAAACTTTGTACCAAAAACAAGCAATTTCTACGGGCTACCTAAAATTCACAAATCGAGTGAAATAAAAGCAGCTATCCAGACACAAAAATCTGAATACATTAGCATACCAAACCCCAGTGACCTTACATTCAGACAAATAATAGCAGGACCAGCCTGTCCAACTAGCAAACTCAGTAACCTAATAGACATAATATTGCAACCATTCACTAAGCGAATTAAAAACCACATCAGAGACGATATTCATTTCCTTAGCTGCATACCACAAAAGATAGATCCAGGAATACTTATGGCAACTTTTGACATTAGTAGCCTAAACAGCAACATACCCCATGAACGAGGTAAAAAGGCAATCTCATTCTGGATTGAAAAACATCCAGAAATACTACATCCGAGATTCACTAAAGAGTTCATTATCGATAGTATAGACCTAATTCTAGACAATAACACCTTTGAACTTGACAACAAAAACTATATCCAAACCCTGGGTATTGCAATGGGAACAAAAATGGCACCAACATATGCCACCCTAACATTAGCTTACCTAGAAGAAAACCTCTATGAAAGGATAGAACAAATATATGGGGAAAATATAAAAACCCAATTCACTAAATCTTGGAAAAGATACTTAGATAATTGCTTCATTTTCTGGAAATCCTCATGGGGTGACATTAACCAATTCCACACTCTACTTCAAAACTTACACCCAAAAATCAAATTCACGCAGGAATATAATTTTAACGAATTACCATTTTTAGATATACTCATTAGAAATAAAAACAACCACATAATCACAGATATCTACCACAAACCTACAGACACCCAACAATACCTTATTTTCAAGAGCCATCACCCAAAAAGCTGCATAAAATCCATCCACTATTTTCTAGCATGTAGGGTTTGTACTATAGTGACTGATAAACACCTCTGAAAAACCTGCCTAGAAGAACTACATAAAACTCTAAAAAAAAAAAAAAAAAAAAAAAGATTCTACCCCACAACACTAATAAACAAAGGCTTTCAACTCGCAAAAGAAATTCCTAGACCAACTTAGAAATAAAAAGAAATGCAACGTCGAACAAATTCTAGCATATGTCTCAACATACAACAAGAACAATCCAGAATTATTCACAGAAATTACAAAAAATCTAGACCTACTTAGCAAGAATATTAACCGAAATTATACTAAAAACAACCAAAATAATTAAAAGCAAATGTCAATCTAAAAACCTAAAACCTCATCCACATTTAACCAACACACAATACAGGGAGTCACAAAATGCAACAAAAAAAGATGTGGGATTTGTGACATCATTATAAAAGGAAACTCCTACACTTTTGAAAACCCCAAAACGACATTCATAATAAATAAAAACTTAAACTGCAACTCCAAAAATGTGATTTATGTACTCAAATGCACAAAATGCATGAAGTCATATAAAGGTATCAGTCAACAAATGAACAACAGCAAAAGCAACATAAAATTACCAGACAACAGAAAGCTTTTTGTATCACAATACATCTTCAAATGTAACTAGGGAAAATTTAAAATTATGCCAATATATCAAACAGACAATTATTCTTACCTACAAATACAGATGTGTTCACTGATTCCTTGTAGTGAGACAGTATGTATGTATATATGTATGTATGTACGGAGAGGGGATATACACATATATACACGCATGCCGACAAAAGCACACGAAAATGGAAATAGATCTAAGGACACACAGGGGTCATTAAAAGATAAGCATGCCGATAACTACTCCATCATTTCTCAAACCAATCTTAATTGTTTTATAACCCTTCACGCAGAACTTTTCACTGCCAGTTCAAGAAAGACGTTTGGATCACTAACACCAAAAAAGAGAATGTCTCATATCAAGAATGTTTAACATCGACAAACAAAGAAAACAATTAATTATTTGTCTAATGACAGTCGCGAGACCGGAAACGTGTGTAGCAAAATTATGGAAAATAAAACATATTTTTTTAAAAATCCACATTATAACAAAAAACGTTTGTGGTTTCTCTTTTTAATATACACACTTTTCTCTCGTTGGAACTACTATAACCTCTTCCTTTTATATATATATATATATATATATATATATATATAATTAATAAACAATAAAATCCAAAATCACTTCATATCGAGAATAGACTATTTCAGCAGATGAAGATATTGGTCATCTGTCTTATCAACCCCAGCATGGACTGAGTTTGCGTCAGAAATAGAAATTTAACTGTGAAAGCTTAAAAAAAAAAAAAAAAGGTCAAAAACTGTCTTATGCCTTTCATCTGACATTGAATTGAATAAATTTGGTATTATTTTTTTTATTTTAGGTACCTCCAAAAATTCAGTATACCTAAGGTTCATAAATGATAAATATTTCTTAAAGTTTTCTTTTTAGCCTCAATTGAAAACTAAAGGAGTAAATTTTCTAATTTCAGAAAGCAAAATACTGCAGTGTATTTCAAACAGAAATTAGCATAATTTTTGATCAATTCATTTTTTTTTCAGAAAAACCAAACGAAATGGCTATTTTTAATTTTTTTGACAGATTGTAAACAAAACTTAATTCTCAATTTTAAAAATCTTACAAAAATAAAATATATATTTCTGAAATGTTATTTGCAAAACATTAGTAAATTTAAAGTTAAATTAATCTGTTCTGAAACAAATATTATAGGATAAAATTTTCTATGCAAGCATTTCTTGATGATAGGATCTTGTTATTCTCTCATCTCCATAGATATATTGACGTCTGAAGGTGTTGACAAGTCTGGTGGGCCAGAACTGAGATAAATTTATGAATTCTAGGTAAAAACGGTTTGTTTTTGTTTTTTTAACTACCAGATAATTTTTTAAATATAAAATATTTTAAGCAATTATCTAATATTTTCTTTCTTTCTTTTTTTTTATGTACTTAATCTTACGAATGAAGATGCTTTCTGAAAATATAATAAAATTTTAAATACTGTAAAAAATTTCTTAAATTAATAACATTTCATAAATTATTGATTTACTTTTAATTTTTTAATATTTCTACCATGTTCGAAATTTTGGTCAATTTTTTTTGCATCAGTGGTGTACACATTTTAATTTTTTTTGTTTCAAATCAGATTAACTTTAAATTTTCTAATTTTTCTTAACATTTCAGAAAAATATATTGTATTTTACAAATTTTTAAAAACAAGAATTAACTTTTATTTTCAAAAAACATGACAAGATTTTTTTTATTTTTTTTTTACTGACAAAAAAATACAAAAAAACATACTAATCAATATATAATTTCTGTTTGAAATATACCAGAGTATTTTGCTTACTGGAAATGGTAAAAATTTATTTTCTAATCATTTAGCTTTCAAAGTTAAAATGAAAACTTCAAGGAAGCTTTATTATTTTTGCTTTTTAAATTAATTTTTAAAACTTAGGTATCAAGAATTAGTAGAGGTACCTACAATAATTAAAAATAAAATGAGAAAAGAAAACTAATTTCAAATGTAAATGAAATAAAGTATAAAAATAATTAAATTAAGCATTAGGTTTAAAATAAAATAAAGGGTTCATTTTCAAACATTTTTTATCAAAATATAACTCACAAAAAGAATAAATAAAGTTAAAAAATAAATAAAAATGAATTATTTTTCTCAACTAATTAAAGCTAAAAGGTTTATGAGCATAAGGGGGGATAACCCTTGAAAAACATGACCTAACAATCATGTTGCATAGGAAACACCATACTTAAAAAAAAAAAAAAGAACATTTAGACACACAAAAAAATTATTTTTAATTATTGTAAAAAATTTTGGTAGGATGATTTGCATTAAGCTTTTCAATTTTCACTTAGTAAATATAGTCATCAGTTAATAACCTAATTTTATCTATGTTTGGAAGAATTTTAAAACATTTTTGAAACTTTATATTTAAAAAAAGAAAAATGCAAACAATTCTTGTAAAAATTAATTATTCATTGAAATTTTTTTTTCTTTGGACTATAATATCCTTAATATATTATCTATAGAAGCAATTAAAAGCATATCTAATTAAATAATTAGATAATCTTATTGCAGTTTTTATTTTATGATTTAGAGCAGATTTTAGGAAACTTGGTAATAGTTTAAAAAAAAAAAAAAAAATTTGATGATTTATATTCTCCAAGGTGTCCTGCTTTTAACTAATAAAAAACATTTTGTTATGAACTTTAAATTCTAGAAAAATTTATGAAATTAAGGGCGGGGGAGGTTTAATAGATGTAAAAAAACAAAAAACATAAAAATAATAATTTCCAAAATAAATTTAATCATTTTTGAATAAGTCCTAAAAGGATCATTAAAATTTGACAATTATTTGATTTTTGCAAGAATTTCAAAATTAATGTTTTTCACCGGAAATGGTGGTACAAAAATGTCCATTACCAGCTCTGTAACACTGTTGACAAAAAAAAAAAAGTATTTTTAACACAAATTTCGAACGTGTTAGAAAGGAGTGAAAAAATTTTTAAAATAATTAAAAAATACCTTTGTTTTTCCTCTTAATAATAACACTTTAATGATAAAGTATTGTTTTTATCAAGTTTGGAGCCTTTTTTTTATCATGCTATACTGTTTTTTCAGCAAATTATTGGTGATACCTAGAAAACCTTGCCTCAAATTATGATACCAAGTCTCAGTATGTTTTCACTTGACAACCATAAATCACTGTTACGCAGCTGTAGATTACACTGAGCTGGTCATGTTGAGTGCAGTGAGGTTGTCGATTAAACAAGTCCATAAAATGATAGTAGTGAGGGCAGCAGAAAAGGACTGCTGAAGATGACTTGGGAGGATGTTTTTTCAAAACATTGAAAAAAATTGGGCCTGTCACTAGCCAATTTTTAGAGAAGTAAATTGAAATCCTCTGTCAGGCAGCACCCCCACCTCGCATCATGTGAGTTTAATCCCAAACCTGCCTCAACAAAATAATTATGGCGATGATGATGATAATAATATTTGTTATGGTTATTAGTTATACTAATAAACATTGATTCAGTCAGTGTTAAAATATCTATCCAAAAAATATAAAAAACAGTACTAATTATTTCCTATAATTTTCTTTTTTAATGTGGTATATTTTCAGGTCACTTTCAGTAAAAAACAGTGACTACCAATCTCCTCCTAAAAAGACTTACAAAGAAATAGAAAAAACAATTTTAAGAGCCTAATTGGGAAACATTTATCATTTTTTATTAATTAAATTTTTTGACTCCACCATCCACATGCTTATTAATCATTATAATGTTCATATAAACTTGTGGTTTCTGGTTAATAATATTCTAAGGAAAACACTGGAACAAAAGATTAGTAAAGAAAAAGTTTAATCACATAGATTAATAATACAATAATAGTGAATACTGAAGTTAGTGTGGCAATGCATCTGACTCAACACTAGAACACTTTACGACCCCTGTTCCTATGAGAAGACGTTCCTACCCATAGTGAGTGGACAAGTCTATGTTCAACAATTAGTATAGAGAAGGTGGGTCATCTTTCTACGCATTAAGCTGGGGAGGTAATTTATTAATGTCAGACATTTTTTTTTAAAACTCTTTTCAATGATTTTTCAATCCCTACTGTTATTAAGGTCACTTGTTTATTACTTATTGAGAAAATAAAATAAAAAAGCCTCCTCCCATTCATTATGTACTTAAGAATACTAGTAGTTGAATGATACTACCGCAACATCGTGATTAGCAAATCAGCAAAAAATGCATCCTGACAATTATTCATCAGGTTGGAGATTGTGATATAAGCAGATCACAAGGCTACTTCTTCAACATAGCTCTTCAGATCCAACATAGGACTCATTTCACACAGAAAGAAATGTCTAGAATCACCCCAATACTCGGCAACAAGTTCTGCCAATGATGACAAAGCTATGCACTTAAAGCTGGTTAAATTCACTTGAAGATGAAAGAAACCAAAAGATTATGACAGAAACAAAATGAAATATTGAATTTTATTAAATTCCCTGCAAAATAAAATTTAAAAAAAGAAAGATTATAAAATTAATCAAATGGACAAGAGAAATGGGATGAATGAAAAATACCTTCTTTTCACGTTCAATATTGATTTTATTTCCTCCCTTTTTCGTCTCCTGGCTGACAACAAGGCAGTCCAGTTTCGGATTGGTTATTGTTGGGCCATATATGTCCAACAGTGGAAAAATATCTAAGAGTAAGCCTGGCTTTACGTCAGTCAAAAACTCACGGACATTTTCCATTCTCTTGCCTAAAGGTTCAATAAGTTCACATAACCTCTTCCCTAGAGACAAAAAAATAAAAAAAATAAAATAATAATAAAAAAAGATAATTTAAAAATAAAAAGTTTTCTTGATCTGAATATGACAGCTCCTGAAATGCAGATATGAAAGTTCAAGCCTTGTCAGAGATTTTTTATAGAAACCAAGAACAGAAAGTAAAACTAGTAATTAAAAAAAATTAAGAATGTTTCACCTAAAAAAAACAAAAACAAAAATAAGATGGAATAAAACTACTAACAGAATAATACTAACAGTAAAGTACTTATTGATCTAGTATGTTAGGATAAAAAGCAACAATCATTTAAAGAAGTCAAACAAGTAATAATGTAATAAGAGTTTGTTGAGTCCAGAGTGTTGGTATAAAAACAAACAAGATCAAATAAAACTAATAATAATGAAGAGTTTGTTGTGACCAGTGTCTGGATAAAAAAAAAAAAAATGAGAAGTGTGGGCTCAAAGTGTCTGGATAAAAAAAAAAAATGAGAAGTGTGGGCTCAAAGTGTCTGGATAAAAAAAAAAATGAGAAGTGTGGGCTCAAAGTGTCTGGATAACAAAAAAAAATGAGAAGTGTGGGCTCAAAGTGTCTGGATAACAAAAAAAAATGAGAAGTGTGGGCTCAAAGTGTCTGGATAACAAAAAAAAATGAGAAGTGTGGGCTCAAAGTGTCTGGATAACAAAAAAAAAAAAAATGAGAAGTGTGGGCTCAAAGTGTCTGGATAACAAAAAAAAAAATGAGAAGTGTGGGCTCAAAGTGTCTGGATAACAAAAAAAAAAATGAGAAGTGTGGGCTCAAAGTGTCTGGATAACAAAAAAAAAAAAAATGAGAAGTGTGGGCTCAAAGTGTCTGGATAACAAAAAAAAAAATGAGAAGTGTGGGCTCAAAGTGTCTGGATAACAAAAAAAAAAATGAGAAGTGTGGGCTCAAAGTGTCTGGATAACAAAAAAAAAAAATGAAGTGTGGGCTCAAAGTGTCTGGATAACAAAAAAAAAAAATGAGAAGTGTGGGCTCAAAGTGTCTGGATAACAAAAAAAAAAAATGAGAAGTGTGGGCTCAAAGTGTCTGGATAACAAAAAAAAAATGAGAAGTGTGGGCTCAAAGTGTCTGGATAAAAAAAAAATGAGAAGTGTGGGCTCAAAGTGTCTGGATAACAAAAAAAAAAAATGAGAAGTGTGGGCTCAAAGTGTCTGGATAACAAAAAAAAAAAAATGAGAAGTGTGGGCTCAAAGTGTCTGGATAACAAAAAAAAAAAAAAAAAGAAGTGTGGGCTCAAAGTGTCTGGATAACAAAAAAAAAAAAAATGAGAAGTGTGGGCTCAAAGTGTCTGGATAACAAAAAAAAAAAAAAAAATGAGAAGTGTGGGCTCAAAGTGTCTGGATAACAAAAAAAAAATGAGAAGTGTGGGCTCAAAGTGTCTGGATAACAAAAAAAAAATGAGAAGTGTGGGCTCAAAGTGTCTGGATAACAAAAAAAAAAAAATGAGAAGTGTGGGCTCAAAGTGTCTGATCTGAGATAACTGGAAAAAAAAAATGAGAAGTGTGGGCTCAAAGTGTCTGGATAACAAAAAAAAAAATGAGAAGTGTGGGCTCAAAGTGTCTGGATAACAAAAAAAAAAAAACAAGATCTAATAAAACTAGTAATAATGAAAAGTGCATTGAACCCAGTGTCCAGATTAAAAGAAATGATTTCAAATACAAGAAGTTATAATGAAGAGTGTATTATGCCAGAGTGTCCAGATGAAAAGATATGCAATCAAATAAACCTAATAATAATGATGGGTGTATTGAAACCAGAAAGTTGGAATAAAAAGGAACAAGATCAAATACAACTAATAATAATGAAGAGTGTGTTGAGCCGAGAGTGTTGGGATAAAAAGCAACAAGATCAAATAAAACTAATAATAATGAAGGGTGTATTGGACGCAGAGTGTTTGGATAAAAAGTAGCAATAATAACAAATACAGTTGTAAAATACCACCAGCAATAATGCTTTATCTAAAGTACAAAAATAAAAAAATTACTTTATTTATCAAGTTACAGCTCCCAGTGACATTAGCTTCATTTACCCAAAATTAATGATGGAAACTATTGAACAAAAAATATTGCTTAAATTCATTTCCTAATTGTAAATTTTTAAATATTATATAGTTCTTTGGTTTTTTTTTAAATCTTTTGTCATATATATATATATATATATATATATATATATATATATATATATATATATATATATGTGTGTGTGTGTGTGTGTGTTCCCATTTCATTGAATACAACAGACAAGGTGCTTTGATTTAGTTTTTATATAATTTCTCATGCTATCTAATAATTTTTTTTCTTTTCATATGATAAATTATATAAAAACTGTTCAAACATTTTTTTAATCCGAGTGCTTTCGGCTATACATTTAGCAATTTTCAAGCATGAAATATTTTAATCGTTATGTGATGACTTACCTCGAAGCTCAAAACACGTGCGAACGTGTCTCGCTTGCATGACAAATCCCAAAGGAAACATGGCTACTGTCGAAGACGCGATTTATACGCGCCGGTCTCGTCCAAAACGAGATTGTACCAGTACACATGCAAATTTCAGCAGTATCGGACTAGCATAAAAAAGGCGAGGCGCCAGCGGCACGGCAGACGGCGAGTCATTCGGCAGACTTCATGAAACAGAGTCGGACGTGCGAATAGACTGGCAGACCAAGGCAGTTGAAGTAGGCGCGTTTGATTTGGGTGTCCATTTCACAACTGCCCTGTATAACGGCCAAGAAAAGGAGTCTCACAATTCATTTCTTTGAGATGACCGACGGCAAAGAATAACAGCTGGTTTGCTGGTGAACCCTCTCGTCACTTTTTTGTTTTTCTCTCTTCTTTTTACTACACGTTAAATAAGAAATAAAAGCAAAAAAAAACAACACTTAATAATATCAACTATGAACATGGACACAATATCTTGACCGTGTTTTGAAAAATTAAAACATTATATAAATACATACATGCAACAAACTATTTCTTATTTAACAGTTAAAATATTTCATCCTTGAAAATGGCTAAATGTATAGCCAAAAGCACTCGGATTAAAAGAACATTCGGACAATTTTTATATAATTTATCATCTGAAATGAAAAAAAATTATTAGATCGCATGAAAAATTGTATAAAAAAACTAAATCAAAGCACCTTTTCTGTCGTATTCAATGAAATGTGCATGAAAGAAGGATTGCTGGCTAAATACACAAAAATATATATATAGGAAAAAATGTATGACAAAGTGGAAAAGGTTTACTTGTGATGCATTTCATCCTTTAGAACTTCATTTGGAAGTAAACTTTTTCCACTTTGTCATAAATTTTCCCAATATTGTTTTTATATATATATATATATATATAATATTAATTGTTTTTTTTTTAAAAATATATAATCATCGCAACACTGGAATTCCAAAGTCTCAAAACTGAAACTTCAATTCAAATTCAATCATAAAAATTAGACTTAAAATACAAAGTTCCATTCCATTATCAAGCGATGCTAAGAATAACATTTTTTAAATTGATTTACTTAATTTATAAGTCCAGACAAATTTGATATTCTGAGATGTTGGGGTTAAGGAAAATTCCATCTTTTTAATTTTAGGGGTGTTAAAATTTAACTTATTTAGAAAACACATGTATCTAATGTATTGTAGCTATCAAGTCAGTCAAATCAAGGTGTGGGCTGGGGTATCTGTCTATTGATACAAATTTCCTTTTTCTAAGTAAAAATTTGTGGTAGTGTCTATGTTCCAACACATCATCTGGATTTCAATAGCAATACATTTGGCATTTTTTTTATTTAATTTTTATATAAATTTCAATTATATTTTTTCAATTGGGGCATTCAAATATTATTTAGTTAGATTTTTAACATTGCGACATTTTATATTTTAATAAATTTTTCATATTTTAATATTGCAATGATTATATATTTAAAAAAAAACAGATAATATTATGCTCTATGATTGTATCAAACACTGTTTTATAAAATAAAAATAAATGTTTATAACGCTGAATTATAATCTCATTGTTCTTTCCTATTATTTTAATATATATATATATATATATATATATATATATAAGGTATAGGTGGCCTGACGATTGCGTCTAGCATGAAACAGACTGTCGCCTCTAAGTGTTGACTTCTATGTTCACCTTTATATATATATATATATAATAATCTGTAGGTATATAATCAAAGTGAATCCTTATAATATAAAATATTTCACATAATAAAGACATACAAATCATAAGTTATTTATACTATGCTCTGTGCATCACATGTGATGCACAGGTTTTTATTATGTGAAACCCTATATATCAGCATAATCTATTTACCAAATAAGCTGAGTTACCTTGCAGCAGTTATAAATCTGAAAACAGGCAAGTGTCCTGTGATCAGATATGATGCACAAAATATTAGATTAGGCCTTTACTCAGATGTCCTGTTCATTAATAGACTCTTTTCTTCAGTGTCCTTAGTTTTACCACTTTTTTTAAAATCATGCCTCATGTGCACCCACATAGGATGCACGGATGTGGAAATCACATATCCTGTGCATCATATATGATGTACAGGACAGGCAAAGGGTTAATGCCAAAATCTACATATTTTGTACATTATTTTATACTGTCAGAGTAAAGGTAAGCATTTTAGATATATAGTCCATAGATCAATTCTATTTTTAGTAATTTTACTATAAAAATGTATTTTTGGTCATTTTATTATAAAGATGTACTGTTGATTGTTTGGGGTGGAGGGGTAGCTATTTGCCCATAACTGGGACCCTAACAGGTGCTACCACCACAAGTCAGGGTGGATCTTGGAACAACAGAAATAGAATAAATGTTTAAAAAAGAATTATGTAAACTGGCAAAAAAAAAAAAAAAAAAAAAAAAATTTTGTTGAAATCTAACTCCAGTTGTAAACAAATCAAAATAAGTTTTTAGTAAGATATTCTATAATCCTTCCTCTTTAAAATATTCTAAATTTTAATTAAAATGAGATATTTTTTTTATACATCTGAGATCGTTCTGGAACATATCCAGTCATTTTGAATTACTAGAACCACTTGTGTAGCCTTGAAATAACTTTAATCTGGGATCTTACTGTGTAATCATAAACAGAAAATCTTCTATAGGTTTACTTAGTCATTGGTGACACATTATTAATTGAGCAGGGTTAGGTTGTAATATTCGCAATGATCAAATGAGTATGTTTTTTTTATGGTAAGACAACATATGACCCTTAGGTCTGTCAACCCTACCCTGCTTCAGTTTAAATTTGGTTCCTTTCCTGCAACCTTTGACTTTTCTCATTTAAATTCACCACTGCAACATCCTGAATGGGATTGAGATGAACATAATGAAGAAACTGATGGTGATCCTGAAAGAAATCTTTGCAGGTTATTTTGGAAAGTAAAAAGGATGCTAGGATCAGAGTACTTTGAAGTGGACTAAGGCAACATAGCTCTAGATAAGCTTTTTCTTTTTCCCTGTTAACATTAAATGACTGGATATTTTTCAGACTGATCTCATATGCTTAATGTATGTGTGTACAATGTGAATGTTTGAAACTGTCATTAAAAGGTAAGTTGACTTAAAAACATACTTGCAGTTAAAGGCGTGTCAGAAATGCCTATGGTCAAGCTATCTGTTGCAAGAAAACATGCTTGACTTAATAACATTTTATGTCCAACATGTAATCGGTCAAAAGTGCCACCAAGTGCAACATGATGTTTCACATCTACCTGGCTGTGAGTAGCATCAGTTTCACCTTGATTACTATCCTCCATCTTTTCATCCATTGATGACAATGACAACCTTTCAAAATTTACATTTTTCACAGTGCCATGTGAATGGAAATAATTGCTAATATCCTGTATCAAGTCAGGGTTATTTTCATTGTTGTAGTGCGGAAAATCATGCAATATGATATCATAATGCTGTGAAAAGCTGTAGTTGCAAAATTTTAATTTTCCATTGGTGAAATGTCCCTGTAAGACACGAAGATCAAGATGTGGCAATGTCTGGGAACTTGTTTCATAAAAATCTTGTAACAGGTGAACTGCTTCGTATGTCAATGGGACAGGTTGCAATGAAAAACGCTCGCTGGCAGTGCTGACACTGGGGTCTGGAATGTTTGTGGCAGTTTGTGGCTGGAGGTGAACGTATAATGTATCCCGGACAAAAGTTTTGGCTGCTGCAAGAACGTGCGGAATTCTTCTTTTTAGTTTTGAAAATGGTGACGTTAAAATCAGGAGACCTGTCTTTGCCATATTTCCAGCTGAAGTTCATGAACCTTTCAAAACTCTGAAAGACAAACATTAATATATAAATAAAGAGGAGAAAAGAGAGTCATATTGGTTGCAGCACACCACAGTCATAGATATAGACAATCTTTTTCTTTACATTACTAACTTAAAAGAAAAATAGATTCCATTTGTTCCTAGTAAAAAATAGGGAGCTACTTAAAAATACTGGTCCCTTGTAAAAAAAAAAAGAAAAAAAAAAGAAAAAAGGGAAACATTTTTAAGAAATAATTTTTTTTTAGATTAGCTTACTTTAAACTAGTTATCTAAACAATTTAAATTATTATAATTAAATTGTAAAAATTCATTATTCATCAATTTTTTTTTTTTAAGATAAGACAATAGTGTCCTTAATAAATTTTATTTATAAAAACAATTAAAAGCATTTCTAATAAAATAATTAGATTAGTTTTATTGTTTCCAAAAATATTTCCCCCTATTTTTATTATGAGTGGGCCAGCCTATTTAAGTAATGATAAAAATACTATGCAAAGTGGAAAGTATATTTTCCGAAACACAGCAAAAATAATTTTCTTTTGGGGCATTAATAATAAAGGAGAAATTATACTCTTATACTGGATGGCTACAAACAGTAATTATTACTGCTAAAGATAAATCCATAACAAAGAGGATGTAGACATGTTTCCCCAAGAGAAACTTATAATATAGCGAAACAGTCTGTCTGTGGATGACGTTATATTGGCTCCTGAAATATCAATTTCAGTTGAGCTCTCTGGGGACGAGGTGTGGGTTGGTAAACAGTGACTATTATAGCTATATAGCGAGACTCTTCGCAGATGTGAATTGAGTCACTGTTGGTCACTGGGCGTGTTTCTAAAAATAAATACGCTAAAAATCCACTTTCATCCCTACCGTACGCCGATGGCTTAATGGTTAGAATCTCCGACTGACACCAATTCAGTCGTGTTTCGATCCTAGCTAGAGGCAACCGGATGTCTAGCCACACTGATGAGCTGTGAAACAGCGAAACAGTGTCTGTGGATGACGTTATATATATATATATATATATATATATAAAATGCTCTATCTTTATTGCAAAGACTGCTTGCCTTAAATGTCTTTTCTCTCAATATTCTATTGACTGTCAGCATTTTTGGCTTCATGCTATCTTTGACATCACTGTTGACTTAGCTCTGGAAACATTATTCTCAGTTGAGGACTTCTGAAAATTTTTGTTTTTGTTTGATCACTTTTTCACAGGATTCAATTCTACTATTATATTTTCTCAAAAGAAAAAAAAAGGCCAAAATAATAACAATAATAACAACTTCAATGTAACAATGGATAGCTATGATGGTGCAAGAGTATGCGAACTCATAGGCATATACATAATCATTAAATTAACAAATGTTATTAACAAAAAAGACATACGTCTATACAGGGACAAAGATCTATTAATTGAAAAAAACTGCAATGGGAGAAATACAGGGAAAAATAAAACAAGAAATAATAAAAACTTTCAAAACCCTTAGATTTAAATTAGATATAAAATCAAATCAAAAAATAATAAATTTTTTAGATATAAGATTCAACCTAAACAATGGACCCTACAAATCCTACAGAAAACCAAACAACCCAATATACATTAACAATAATTCTAACCACACCCCTACCATATATTTAAATAAAAGAATTTCAACAAATTCTAGTAGCCTAAAAATATTCAGTGAAAGTAAAAAACTATATAAATCATCCCTAAAAAACAGCAGATATTCAAACAAATTAGAATACAAAAAATGAAAACAATTCAAACAAAAACAACAGAAAATAATTTGGTTCAACCCTCCCTACAACAATACGATAAAAACAAAAATAGGGAAATATTCTTCAAAATTAGTGACAAACACTTCCCTAAAAACAGAAAATTAACAAAAATACAATCAAAATTAGTTACAGCTGCATGGATAACAGCGAGAAAATAATAACTAAGCATAATAAAAAAATACTCAACAAAACCAATAAGAACAACAATAACATGCAGCATAACAACACCAGTAAATGTAACTACAGAAACAAAAAAAAAATGCTCACTTAACAATAAATGTTTAACCAATAACATAATATACAAAGCTCTCATAACTAATAACATTAATACAGACAAAAACATTTATATAGGCGCTGCAGAAAAAATTAAAGAAAGATATAACCACAAAATGTCATTTGAAAGAAAAAATGCACAAACAATACAACCCTATCAAAATACATAAAAAAAAAAAAAAGATATCCCCACCAAAATAAAATGGAGAAATTATAAAAAGAGTGGCCCCATACAGCGTTAACAGTAAAAATTGTAAATTATGCTTAGAGAAAAAATTAGCAATAAACTCTTAAACAAGAAAATTGAAATAATGTTAAATGTAGGCATATAAATAAATACTTACTTTGCCAGCTAAGCACTAACTAAAAATCAATAAATAAAATAAAATAAATATAATACTAACTTTAAATAAATAAAAGAAACAATATAAACAATTTATGAATGAATAAATATTAAACATACACACATATACACACGTGTGTACATGTACATATGGATATGTACACAAACACCAAAAAAACAAACAAACCAAACCCCCCCACACCATAATTAATACTTCAATCTATAACACCAAGGCAAAAACAAATAAACTACTAACCATTAGATAAATAAAAAATGAAACATTAAATAAACGATAACAATATAAGCATACTTACAGTCAACAATGAAATTATTTGTACACCCATCAATTTTGTATATTTTTATCTATTTCCCAGAATCTAACGCCCATATGATACTAAGTTTTTTATATGTTAATAAGCACAAAAAAAGAAATTAAAAAAACTCAATTTTCAGAATAATAGGTTAAATACAACAAATTTGACAGGCAAATTATGCAAAATAGGAAAAGACAAAATTATTCATACAGTAGAAAATATTGTTTTAAATTGATTGATTTGTGTAAGTAATTTACATAATTATTTCATCAGTGAAGCCTTCTAGACTATTTATTCTGTAAAATATTTATGATAATTCCAGCAACGAACATCACATGGTGCATAGAATGTCATTATTGTTATTCTGACATTAACAACATGATGGGGAAGACGAAGGAGCTTAGCGTTGACTTGAGACAGAGAATTATTAACTTCCATAAGTTGGAAAATAGTTACAGCACTATTTTAAACTGGTTAGCTATCCCTAGATCTATGGTACAGTTCATTATAAAGAAGTTTAAACAGTTTGGCATGACAGAGAATTTGTCTGGGCATGGAAGAAAACACAAATTGTCACAGAGAACTACACAAAAACTGTGTCACAAAATGTAAAAAACGAAATACAACTTTCCTAGCCAGAAAAAAAAAAGAAGAAAAAGAAAGAATAAAAGAAAGAAAAAAGAAAAAGAAAGAATAAAAGAAAGAAAAGAAAAAGAAAGAATAAAAGAAAGAAAAGAAAAAAAAAGAATAAAAGAAAGAAAAGAAAAGAATAAAAGAAAGAAAAGAAAAGAATAAAAGAAAGAAAAGAAAAGAATAAAAGAAAGAAAAGAAAAGAATAAAAGAAAGAAAAGAAAAGAATAAAAGAAAGAAAAGAAAAGAATAAAAGAAAGAAAAGAAAAGAATAAAAGAAAGAAAAGAAAAGAATAAAAGAAAGAAAAGAAAAGAATAAAAGAAAGAAAAGAAAAGAATAAAAGAAAGAAAAGAAAAGAATAAAAGAAAGAAAAGAAAAGAAAGAATAAAAGAAAGAAAAGAAAAGAAAGAATAAAAGAAAGAAAAGAAAAGAAAGAATAAAAGAAAGAAAAGAAAAGAAAGAATAAAAGAAAGAAAAGAAAGAATAAAAGAAAGAAAAGAAAAGAAAGAATAAAAGAAAGAAAAGAAAAGAAAGAATAAAAGAAAGAAAAGAAAAGAAAGAATAAAAGAAAGAAAAGAAAGAATAAAAGAAAGAAAAGAAAAGAAAGAATAAAAGAAAGAAAAGAAAAGAAAGAATAAAAGAAAGAAAAGAAAAGAAAGAATAAAAGAAAGAAAAGAAAAGAAAGAATAAAAGAAAGAAAAGAAAAGAAAAGAAAGAATAAAAGAAAGAAAAGAAAAAGAAAGAATAAAAGAAAGAAAAGAAAAAGAAAAGAAAGAATAAAAGAAAGAAAAGAAAAAAGAAAAAGAAAAGAAAAAAAAAAAAAAAAAAAAAAAAGAAAAAAAAAAAAAAGAAAAAAAAAAAAAAAAAAAAAAAAAAAAAAAAAAAAAAAAAAAAAAAAAAAAGAAAAAAGAAAGAAAAAAAAAAAAAAAAGAAAAAAAAAAAAAAAAAAAAAAGAAAAGAGAAAAAAAAGAAAAGAGAAAAAGAAAGAAAAGAAAAAGAAAGAAAAGAAAAAGAAAGAAAAGAAAAAGAAAGAAAAGAAAAAGAAAGAAATAATAAAAAGAATTCCCATAAATAAAAACCAGTTACATGTCTCGAGTTGGAACAAACCCAGACAAAATCACCAAGTTGAAAAAAAGGAAAAAAAAAAGAGAGAACATGAAATGAGTAAGTACAAAGTTAAAAAAAAAAAAGAAATGAAAAGGGCAAAATGATCACATCTCCCTACACATACACACATCTGCGCAGACAAGTGCAAGTGAGCAAACACACATCTGCAGAGACAGGTGCATGGCTGCATATGCGCACATGAATAGAGAGAATACAGAAGAAAAAAAATTCTGGTATTTTTCAATTCGACAATTATTGAATTTTTGCAACAATCTCCAAATCAACGTTTTTCACTCCCAAAAAGTCCCTATATTAATCTTTGGCCACAGGAATGATGCACACAAAAGAAAAAAAAAACAAAAAAAAAAACACGATTTTTAACCAAAATTTTGAATGTAATAAAAAGGATAAAAAAAATGTGATAATCAAAAAATCCTATGGTCTTCCCTCTTAAGAATTACAAAGATTTTGATGATAAAACTTTGTTTTTTTTAAGTTTGAGGCCTTTTGTCATCATGGCATAATTCTTTAGTAAATCAGTGGCAGTACTTTATATATATATATAGGATTAATACAAATAAAATTTGTCACTTAGCTGATAGATGTTATATTTAGCACCTCAACTCTGGAGCTTTCTAGACCAACTTTTTCATAATTTTTATGCTTATATCAGGTCATCCCATAAGTTCTGTCCGAATTTTGAATAAAGAAAACAAGTGACCAAATGTTACATTGTTGATTGAATCTGTAATTAAATGTATTTTCCCTGATGATCTATGACTTCCATCTATTAACAAGCTTAATAATTCCATTATTGTAAAACTATTTTGGCTTTGATTTGAAGAACTCACAAATGTCAGTTTTAACCTCTTCCTGTGTTACAAAAGCTGTTTCTTCCAAATGATTCTGTAAGCTACAAAACAAATGGTAGTCTGAAGGAGCAAGATCGGGAGAATAAGGTGGATGAGGAATTTTCTCCCAAGTTCTTCGATTTTTTTGTGACATGATTCTTGCTGTGTGGGGTCGCGCATTGTCCTGATGAAACATCACCTCTTTTCAATTCACTAGAACAGGTCTTTTTTTCCTCAAAGCTTGGTTCAAATGCTCTAATTGCTGACAGTATATTTGAGCATTAATTGTTGCATTAGGTGGTAAGAATTCAAAGTGGATTATTCCTTGGCGATCCCACCAGATTGAAAGAAGAACCTTTTGCCCATGAAGTTCCCTTCTCAGGTGTGGCTGGGGTCCTTCCTCTTTATCAAGCCACTGTCTACGACGCTTAACATTTCGATAAAAGATCCATTTTTCGTCGCCAGTCACAAGTCTATCCAAAAAGGTGAAACAAGTTGGCAAGAATGGAGAGAAGAGCAGATGTCAACTCGGGATTTGAGGTTTTCAGACTATTAATGAGGCACCCATTTTCCAAGTTTAGGAACTTTTCCAAGTTGTTGAAGATGACGATGAATAGTTGTATAGTTTGAACTGAGAACCACTGCCAATTCCTCAACTGATAAAGCAGGATTTTCTTCAATGGCTGCTTCAAGAAGCTTTTCATCAACCTCAATTGGACGTCTGGTTCGATCTTCATCTTCAAGGGTGAAATCTCCACCTCTGAATTTTGCAAACCATCTTCTGCAAGTTCTTTCATTCACACATTCTTCTCCATAAACTGAGTGAATGTTTCTAGCTGCTTCAGCTGCTGAGTTTCCTTTCTTTAACTCATAAAACATTATGTGCCTCAAATGATTCTTGGGTACTTCCATGTTAGCAGGGTTTTAATCAAACAAAATTTAATTTTATTGTTCTCTGAAATAAAAATTGTTCAGTTTAAATGCATCTAAACATAAAAATAATGTTCAGATCCATTAGAAATTATAAAATACTCTTTAAATTTCGTTCACTTTAACAAAAAGTTAAAATTTGGACAGAACTTATGGGATGACCTGAGATATATTGTTACTTGTATTGCAGCTGCTAGTAACATGGACACTGCTTCACATGTTAACAATGCTACTATAAGTTGTTTTCTTGTTTTCCACAAAATCATCAAACTGTTTGGTGATAACTGAAAACTGTACCCTGTAATACTGTGGTAATCTTTTCAATTTCCCCAATCAGTGTCACAAAAATGTCTTAAAAGTTAGGGCCTTATTAGATTTATTAAGCATTTAACTGTGTTTTTTTTGTGCCTTTCAAATAGTGTAAAAACTTTTTCTTTTTTTTTTTCCCCCCTATCAAGTGGTCCATGGTTTGATTCACTAAATATTGAGGCAATTTTGTTACCGTAGAACATATATCTGGAAGAGTGGCAGTCATAATATATATGAGGCTTCCAACTATCTCTCGGTAATATTTCTTGCCTTCTGATTCAATATTGATTTCATTCAGTATATTGATATCCTTTTCACAAGGTGATGACAGAGGTTTACAATCTTGCATTACAAATTTGGTTAGAATTTTTTCAGTATATTTTGTTTCATTTATCTCTACGGAGTTATTTTTAAACATAAATTTTATACCTAGAAGGAAAGACAGCTGTCCAAGATCAATGTTTTGAATCATTCATTTAAACGTTTTTACATTAATTAATGCAGAATTGCAACTTGCAGTAATGAGTATATATATATATATATATATATATATATATATATATCATCAACCCTAAACAATCAGTATTGTATTTGAAGTATATTTGGTGTAAATGCAAGAGTCTGTCAAGGATCAGGAGAAACCTTGACCAGTTAAATGTGTGTAGGACTTGATTCCAATTTCATCTGCTTTGTTTAAGTCCATATAATGACTTTTTTTTAGTCACCATACAAGTTTATCATTGTTTTTAGTTGTAATAGAATAGCCCTTGGGTTTCTGAACATATACTTCAGTCAATCAGCACATTTAATTATGCGGTTTTTACATTCATTTGGTGGACAAATAAATTATGCTGAATAGCTAATTGCATTAAAGTCCTTACAGATGATAAATGTGCTGTGTGGGAAAAAGTTTCATAATCTATTCCAGCTTTTTGCAAGTAATCTTTCACAACAAACTGAGCTTTGAACTGTTCATTACTAGTGTTATTAGTTTTAAAACCCATTGACTCCCAACAGCATTTTTACCAGATGGGAGTTTAGTTAATTCATATGTATTGTTCATTTTCAGAATGTTTATTTCTTTTTCTATGTCTTTAAAACCGTTTTATTATCATTTAAGTATTGGGTATATATTTTACTGAACAATAGTCTATAGTCAGATTTACTATTTTGTCTGAATTCTTAACAATGTAATCTTTTAAATATTCAGGCATTTTTCATAACATGCTAGGGTATCTTCTGTTGGGTATTTCTGCACAAGGATTATCTCCCATATTATCAGTTGGATTTGTATAATCTGACTTTCTTGTTTTTCCTCCCCCCACAAGGATTTTTCTGCAAATAGTTGGGAAGTATTGCATTATTTTTTTTCAATTGGAAGTAAAGAATTGTCAGACATAGTAAGATTTTCAAGGTTTTCAGTAAATTTTACACACCTCTTGACATTTGTGGTTTCTGTTATATATATTAAATAGGCAGGACTTGATTATTCGTAGCTTATAAAAATTGCTTTTTCACCTTTAGTGTCCAATTTCTTTCTATCTCGTATGTAGATGTAACAAATTGTGCCAAATATGTGTATTGCGAAGGTTAGGTTTGTGGTCCATGAACATTTTGAAGTCAGTTTTACCAGTTCTTTCACTGTAATACCAATAACATATACAGCTGTTATGACCCTAAGAACTTTGGTAACTTTGATTCTATTGATAGACATCTACCCATTTCAAATAGAGCTCGCCAAAATCTTTCTTCAGTACCATTTTATCTTAGATACATATTTCACAGTTTAAATTTAATTTAGCGGTAATTTTCATTTCTTCCACAACTTCTTGTAGCTTTATATCTTTTAAATTGCAATGTAAAACAATCAACAAATGAACTGTTTTTGTTGCATACGGTATCTGGAATCTATCAGAATTTTAATTTTCTGAAACATGTTCAACATTTTTCACAAAATGAGCTTTTTTTTTGTTTCTGCACTTGGTACTTTTGTGTCCAGGTTTGTGTGATACACATGGCAAATAAGATTTTTGCTTGGTGGATTTGGATTGGAATTATATCATTTGAGGGGGAATTATTTACTGGATAATTACAAATTTTACTTCAGCAGTCAAGGATTTTATGTATTGGTTTACCACATGTAAAACAGGTAGGAACATTATTCATGTGTGGCTTTGGTCTTTGCATTCTGAAGGCCATTATGGTATTTTCTCCTCAATCATCTTTTCAGTTTCTTCAAAGCTTTGCAGTCCTACTTTAAATTCGCTAAACGTTACTTAGGTACCTCCACGAAATCGCTAAAAAAAGAGCATAGCATGATGAAAAAGACGCCAACCTTGCCGAAAACAAAATTTTATTGTCTAAATGCTTATGTTATTATTAAGAGGAAAGACCAAAGTTTTTTTTAATTATTTTTAAAAAATTTTCCTTCTTTTTAGAACATTCTAAATTTTGATTAAAAAAAACTTTTTTCTATTTGTATCAGCAGAACTAGTAAATAACATAGACAATTTTTAGCACGTTTTTTTGGTATGACACACATTAATTTGAAAAATCGTGCAAAAATAGAAATAATTATCGGATGTTAATGAAACTTTCAGGAACTATTCACAGATTATCGAAATTATTATAAATATGTTTTTTTTATGAAAGTGTTGTGGTACGATACACCTAATTTACATAAGTGGAGTACCGACCATATAAATATGGGTTGGTACCGGGAAGACGAGGGAAAAAGGAAGTAAGAAGAGATCGAATCGAGAGACTCTGCCCGACTGCGATTTAGTCAACCCATTCTGCAGGAACAGTCTTCCCAAGAATATACCAAAACTAACTGTAAATATTGTGTAATTTTTCCTTGTTTCAATACATTTTGTTTACATTACATTTTGTGTTGTATTATTATTATTCCATGCTTATCCAAGTTTCAACAATGACGACGAGGTATAAAGAACTTTATGTTACGGAAAAAAAAAGAATTAATAATTGATAGCCTTCAACAATTGGGACAAGTGGAAGAACCCAGGCTGAAGAAAAAAATCATTAATTAAAAAGTCGAACATCTAATGGAACGGAAAAGTATTCTGAAGTTTGGACAGTTAAAACTAGTTAAAGGGCGACTAAGCTTAAAGGAACGTTCACTCAGAAAAATCTGGAAGGTGGCGTAAACAAAAACTTGAAAAAAAAAAAAAAAAAAAATGCTGGCCGACTAAAAAGAAAAAGAAAATAAAAAAAAAAAAAAAAAAGCTGGCCGACTAAAAAAAAACATGCATGGAATTAAAAAGGAGCACAAATACAACGTGGTCGACTTTGAAAGGTAAGCGAACTTGTAAAAAAAATTTGTTTTTTTTTTTTTGTTTGGTTGCTCAACAATATTTTATAAAGCAAGACATAAAATTAAAAAAGGCGTAAGTTGTTTTTTTTTTTTTGTCTGCTTATAGTATATTCGTGGATACACAATTTAAAAGTATATTCTTTTGTTGCATGAACACTATCAGCTAAAGATGGAGGAATTATCCAAAGTCATAGCTGAAGTGTTTAAAGCCCAGCAGTTGAGTCAAGCTGAGTTAGTCAAATCACAGCAGTTGAGTCTGCAACAACAAGGTGAACAGTTTGCCTTATTAAGAGAACAGCAATTAGCACAGCAGAATTATCAAGAAAGGCAAGAGGAGTTGAGTCAGCAACGTAAAAGGGAACAGGAAGAAATGTATGTCAAGGTTTTGGAAATTCAAAAGTTAACATTGGAGAAATTAAACAACAATCATGCAAATGAAAGTAACTCTTCATATTCTAATAACATCATATTTAATTCTTTGGAAACTTTCAACTATGTGCCAGACGAAGGAAAAACGTTTGAAGCGTACTTTAAACGATATGAAGATATTTTCCACACAGACTGTGAAAACTGGTCGAATTCAAGAAAAGTCAGTCTATTACTAAGAAAGCTAGGTACAACGGAACAGCAAATTTGTAGATTTTATTCTACCGAGAAGAACAAATGAATTGGAATTCTCGGAAACAGTGAAATTGCTAAAGGAGTTGTTTGGAGCAAATATGTCGCTTTGGCATAAGCAATGGTTATGCATGAATGTAGCTAAATCCGACGATCAGGATTACTTAACTTATGCATCTATAGTGAATAGACATTGTGACAATTTCCGATTGGCAGAGATTACGGTTGAAGAATTCAAGTGTTTAATTTTTGCTCAAGGACTGGTATCCAGTAAGAGTGCGAAATAAGGCGTAGAGTTTTGTCTAAACTCGAATCTGAACAAAACCTTACCCTGCAAAAGTTAGCAGAGGAGTGTCAGCGGGCCGTAAGTTTAAAGAAAGAGTCTCAAAAAATTGAAGAAGCTGGTATTGCTTATATTAAAAAAGTGAAGAAACAGTCAAATTACCCATCAGAAAAAAAATTGGATTAAAATTCGGCGTATTTTAAAAATAGACAAGAAAAAATTAAATGAAAAGAATGAGGAGGGAAAAAAAATGGTTCCGCCATTTAATTGTAGATGATTGCAACGGAAGACACTGGGAGTTAAATTGCCCATATAGAAATAAAAAATGTTTCGTGTGCCACAAGAATGGTCACAAAGGGTCGTGTTGTAAAACGAAAAAAAAAGTCAATAGCGAATTAGACAAACAAATTCAAATATCAAATCAGATAGAGATTTGAGGAAGTATGTGACGACTGAAATATTTAAAAAGAATATCAAATTTCAACTCGATTCGGGTTCAGATTTAACAATAATGAACTATAAAACATGGAAAATTTTAAAAGGCCTACAATAATGAAGTCAACTAAACGCGCTCGAACAGTGACTGGAAAGGAAATTAAATTGAAGGCGAGGTTGTACTTCCCATGAAATTGAACAGGATAGTTAAAAAAATAAAAGTTTTCATTCTGAAAATGGAGAAAACTTGATGGGTACAGATTTTATTGAAACATTCGAATTGTGGGATAAACCGTTAAACTCTTTCTGCAGAAAAGTAGAAAGTAATACGCAAACAAGACAGGACATTAAAGAAGAATTAAAGAAAAAGTTTCCGGAAACTTTCACACCTGGTTTTGGAAGATGTAACAAGTTTGAAGCCAAATTCGAATTAAAGGAAATTTTTAAAAAGAAACGTAATGTGCCTTTCGCAAGTGTAGAGAAAATTAACGAAGAACTTGATAGGTTGGAAAAAAATGGGAATTATTTTGAAAAATAGAATCTAATTCATGGGCTGCGCCGATTGTGTGCATAAAAAAGAAATCAAACCAAGTCAGAGTCTGCGTTGATTTTTTCGACAGGGTTGAACTCGGTAATTAAGGACTACCATTACGAGTCCGGAGGAGATTTTAACAAGCTAAATGGTGGAGTTATATTTTCAAAAAATTGACTTATCAGATGCCTATCTCCAAATTCCCGTCGAAGAGGAATGTTGAAGTTACTAGGATAAACACGCATAGAGGGTTATTCAAGTACAACAGGCTTCCTTTTTGGTATTAAAGTGGCACCTGCCATTTTTCAACAAGCTATGGACGTCATGCTGAATGATTTAGACTTTGCGTGCGCTTACTTAGACGACATCATAGTAAGGAATTTAATCGGTCGACGAACATCGAGAGCATCTCAATCAAGTATTAAAAAAGATTCGGACTTTGGATTTAAAGTCAAAGAGTCAAAGTGCGAATTTGGTTTGGAGGAAATTAAGTATTTAGGGCACATAATCAACAAAAATGGCAGATGTCCAGATCCGGAAAGGTCCATTGCGATTAGAGACATGCTGACGCCCACTAATGTGGCGATGCTACAAAGTTTTCTAGGGCTTGCAAATTATTATCAAGCGTTCATTAAAGGAATGTACAATTTAAGAGCTCCGTTGAATGAACTGCTAAAAAAAAGACAAGGCATGGGAATGGACGGTAGAATGTCAGAAAGCCTTTGATTAAATAAAGAAAATGCTTACGTCCGACCTCTTTTTAACCCATTACAATCCAAAACTGGATATTGTAGTGGCAAGTGGACGCTAGTTCATACGGGATAGGAGCGTGTATTCAACACATAATGCCAGATGGTTCTAGAAAACCTATTGCACACGCTCGAGAACTTTGCTCCCAGGAGAAAGAAGTTACTCTCAGATAGAAAAAAAGAGGCACTGAGTATCATTTTGCCATACAAAAATTTCACAGGTACATCCACGGCAGACATTTTATCCTTGAAACGGATCATAAACCACTGATCACTGTTTTTGGTTCAAAGAAAGGGTTACCCGTTTATACAGCAAATCGTCTGTTAAGATGGGGGGAACCATTCTTCTCAATTATGATTTTTCACATAAAGCACCTATCATCCAAAAAAGATAATTCATGCGGATAGTCTATCAAGACTAGTACCGAGTCAAGAAGAAAGATTCGAAGAATCAATTATTGCAAATATCAGAGCAGATTATGAGGTGAAAAGCATGTAAACAACATTGTAAGAGAGCTACCGGTTACGCTAAATGAAATTAAAAAAGAAGCTGAAAGCGATGATTTCATTATAGAAATTAAAAGCAAAATGGTAGCAAATGACCAAAAAGTGCAGATTTTCTCAATAGGTGATGGAGTTTTATTATATGGTGAGAGAGTAGTAATACCAAAGAAGCTGCAGAAAAGAATACCGGGACTTTCATATGGGTCACCCGGTATTAATAGAACAAAAAGCTTAATGCGAAGCTTTGTGTATTGGAAAAGGAATGGATGTGGATATCGAAAACATGGTTCATCGATGTAAGGGGTGTGCGTTAGCAGCTAAGGCACCACCTATAGTACACAAACCATGGCCCAAGACGGATCATCCGTGGACAAGATTACACATTGATTTCACTGGTCCAGTAGAAGATTTTTACTACTTAATAGTGGTAGATAGTTTTACAAAATGGCCGGAAGTACTACACTGTAAAAAGCCTACGTCCAATACCACAACAACTTTTTTGCATGAACTATTTGCACGGTTCGGGGTGCCAGAGTGTATTGTGAGTGACAATGGTACACAATTCACTTCTGAAGAATTTAAGGAATTTTGTGAGTTATATCAAATTAACCACGCCTCCGTATCATCCGAGGTCTAATGGACTCGCAGAAAGATTTGTCGATACTTTAAAGCGAGCTCTGAAGAAAGCCTCAGGATTTCCAACGGAAAAGGCGCTTCAGCAATTCTTACAAGTATACAGAATCACGCCAAACCAGAGAACACACTCAAACATGGCACCAGCTGAACTAATGTTCGCTAGGAAAGTTAAGTCAGTGTTTGACAAGCTTTTGCCAGGAAAAAATAGAGTAAAAAATACCATGTATACAGCGAGAAAAAGATACACTCCCGGATAGAAGGTGTTTTTCAAGTGCTATATAAACAACGTTGAGTTCTGGGAACGAGGCATAGTGGACAAGAGAATCGGTGACCTGATTTACATAATTAAAGGGTCAAGAATACTCATAAAAGGCACCAAAACCAACTTAAAAAGATTACGGTATAGAGCAAGAAGAGTGTATACCGGATGAGGGCGAAGATCCCATTGATATAATGTATGATATGTTTCAGGTAGAACCTCCACAGAATACACCTGAACCAAGAAGATCCGGTAGGAAACGGAAGTTGACGGACCCATTGGACGTGAATCCAAAACGGAAAAATATTAAAATTAGGCAAATGGATCTACAAAGAAATAGCCATAATCATCAACCCATATAGGAAGCCAATTTGAAATCCAAAAGGATTCAAGGCTTGGGAGGAGGGTGTTGTGGTACGATACACCTAATTTACATAAGTGGAGTACCGACCATATAAATATGGGTTGGTACCGGGAAGACGGGGGAAAAAGGAAGTAAGAAGAGATCGAATCGAGAGACTCTGCCCGACTGCGATTTAGTCAACCCATTCTGCAGGAACAGTCTTCCCAAGAATATACCAAAACTAACTGTAAATATTGTGTACCTTTTCCTTGTTTCAATACATTTTGTTTACGTACATTTTGTGTTGTATTATTATTATTCCATGCTTATCCAAGTTTCAACAGAAAGTCATGGTAGAAATATTTTTTTAAAATATTTATTACCCCCCCCCATAACTAATTTTATGAAAACGCTAGAAATTCGATCGCATCGGTTTTAATGATTACAATAATTAAAAGCACAGGGCTTTGAGGAATGCAAATCATGTTTTTTTCGTTTTTAATTGGATACGCAGTACCTGAAAATCAGCTCTGAATTGTAACATACAAAACTCAATAAAACAAAGATATTATTTAATTTCAAATGCTTTTATTTGCTTTTAGTTGTTTTTATGAATATGGACAATATTTTCTGAAAGCAAAAAAAATTTTTTCGATGAAAAATGAATTTTAATACAATTATTTGTTATTTCATTAATTATAATAGATTTTACATTTAAGTTGTTAAAATATTATAAAATTAGTTAAAAAAAGATCGGCTTTCATAAGTGTCCTTATGAGATAGATCTTTTTTTTTTTAGCGTTGTAAATTGTATCATTTTGACTAATCAGAAGATACCCAGTAATTAAGAAATGTAATTTTGTGCTTATAATCGAGCTGTAATTATAAAATACGGAAGACCAACCAGAATATAATTAAGTTGCGTTATTTGAGTTAAGCATTGTTCTCCGCTGTTAAGGCCTTTACTTTTGCGAAACACGTGTGGAGAAGTTAATTTGATTTTTCAATTTCAACTGAGAAGGGTACCTACAAGTATTAGTATCATCTTATGAAATTTATATGATCTTATTTTTATATTAATCTCAGTTACGACATTTTTCCATAAATGAAATATCAAAATTAATAATAAAATGAATGCAAATACAAATAACAGTAGAATGTAATAAATGTACATAAAATTATAGTATTTTATGTACAATTCTGATAAAATTTCATAAGAAAGGTACCTATAAATTAATTAGATACCTTTCTTAAGAAATATGAAATTTAATGTCACTCTTAACAGTTTTATTTTAATTTCTTTACAATATATTTCCCATAAAGCATCATAAACGTAAAGGTGAAAGCTAAGTACAAAAAAAAAATTAGACCGCTGAAAGTTTTTGTTAAAAATAACGGGGTAAATAATTTGTTCACGTAAATGTAAATTATTTCACTTTTTCTCCTTCCATTAGTACAAATTAGACTCATGGAATTCGTAAATATATCATTCATCACATGTCAAGAGACGGGAAAGTTTATGACCTGCTTTGTTTTATTTTCAAATTATATCTTTTTAGCACAAAAGCTAAGTTAAGTTTGGTTCAAAATATTTTAAATAAACATTATAATTTCTGATTTTCTTAAAATAAGTTTTGAAAAATGATAATTGATATTAAAAAAAATTTCAAAGTCAGATTTCAGTTTTTTTAAAAATGGAAAAAAAATGGTCACTTTTGCTGACTCAAAAAAATAGATTTTTAACGAAAATTTCGGACGTGCTAGGAACGATTAAAAAATGGAAAAAAATACCCCAAAAATACTTTGACCTTTCCTCTTAATAATAACAAACATTTAGACGATAAAATTTTGTTTCCGTCAAGTTTGGCGTCTTTTTCATCATGCTATGCTCTTTTTTTAGCGATCTCGTGGAGGTACCTAATGTTACTAGTTTGTCTTTCTGAGTAATAACTGTTGTAAACAGTTTAAATTCAGACAGAAGAACTTTTTGGACCATGGCTATTAGCAAAACTATCGCTAATTATTCATCTGGAAGTTTTTAATAAAGTGGCAGCATTTTCAGCTCTAATAATATAATCAGTAAGACTTTTGGTGCTTGCTTTGCGTAGGGAGGTTAATTCAAGGAAATTATTGTCAGTTTTCCTTTTTATAAATAGTGCTCTCAAAATTTGCAGTGTTTTTCTGCCATTGTCAGAGGCTACTATTGATCCTGTTGAGTAGTTTAATGATGTGTGCGTTTGACATTTCTTGTTTTTCAGTGCTTAGGTCACTGACAGAGTCAGTGTATATAATATGTTTGCTTGAATTAACGATGTCAAAGGCTAAGTTGATAGCTGTCACCTCAGCACTAATTAGGGAAGCTTTGTCTGAGAGTGGTTTCATTAATTTTAATTTGTGGTGGTCAGCTGCATATCCAACTTTATCATCATCTTTAGATCTGTTCATATAGCTGGACAGGTGGGGTCTGTGTAGGTATCTTTGGAAAGTAATTCTACATGGAATGTGATAGGATTGGCTTTGAATTTTTGGAACTGACTTAGTTTTAAAAGGACGTTTTATTGTTTTATCATCCAAGGTGTTTTACAGTTGATGGACTCGTGAATTTTTGCTGTATGTTTTTTTCAAAAGACATTTTTCATACAGATACCATATAGTTTGATGGCATTGTCTTTTCTGTTAAAGAAATCAGCATATTGTGGATAAACTGTGCATTTATGAGTAGGATTTGATGGGCAAGTTGAGAATGGAAGTTCATATACTTCTGTGTTTTGGCTTTTTTTTTGTGATGAAAGCTCTTAGTTTTATTCTTAATCCTTGATGATGTACTGTGTTCAGTTCTTTTGGTAAGCTTTTTCTTGCTTTGCCATATAAAGCAACCCTAATTGAGTTTTGATCTAATTAATGAGCAGTATATCTAGAGTAATGACTTTTTGCTTGCTTCCCAGTCTCTGTGATCAATCATTCTAAATAATTGTAGTTTTCTGGCATTTGGACTGTAAGTATTTTATATATGTTACTTTTCTTATTGAATATAATGTCAGGTCCTTGTATTGTTCTACTACTGGGATTTTGTAATTGTTTAGTTTTAAAATTGGATCATTATGCATTTGTTGAAGTTGATAGAAGTGCATAGATTTTGTTTTTTCTTTTGAAAATTTAAACCCATTCTCTGTAGCACATTTGTTGATTTTACTAAAGCTGTTACTCAATAGTGTGATATGTTTTGATCTATAGTAGATCAAAAAGTCATTCATCCACATTCTGTATTTATGTTTTTTTACAATATTATTGATTTTAATACTGAACAGAGAATGCTCCTCTGTGTGACACCTTGTTCCTGGCTTTTTGAGTTGATATGGTGCCATGTAAACACACCTTAAAATGTCTGCCTTCCAAAAGGCTACAGAAAATGGATGGTGTTCTGCCTTTTAGTCCTAGGTCTTGTAGATCTCAATTTTTGCCATACTTCCAGGTTTACATTGGTCGGACTATTGTCCTCATCTTTGTCGCCATATTTGTCACAACGTTTCGGCCGTTGTACGCTCCGGCCTTCTTCAGGTGGTTGGAATTTCGAACTGAACCCTTTATTTCGATCGCTGGGGTAGACTGTTCTAATTCCACGTGCCATGTTTGATGGATGTCAGTTATCAGTTATCTCCTGCTAGTTTCCCCTCTGAAAGTTCTCCACTGCCAAGGACACATGGCACAGTGGATAAAGGCGTTGGTTAGATCCAGTGACAGACCCAAAGAAGGTGAGTTCAATTCCTGGTTAAGGCAGTGGAGAACTTTCAGAGGGAAAACTAGCAGGAGATAACTGATAACTGACATCCATCAAACATGGCACGTGGAATTAAAACAGTCTACCCCAGCGATCGAAATAAAGGGTTCAGTTCGAAATTCCAACCACCTGAAGAAGGCCGGAGCGTACAACGGCCGAAACGTTGTGACAAATATGGCGACAAAGATGAGGACAATAGTCCGACCAATGTAAATACTGTACATAATACCTCATCTCAGAAATATAGACATACTTCCAGGTTATTTAATAAGTCTTCACCAAAGCAAAGAACACTGCCATTAATATGAAGGATTTTGGTAGTTGCTGTATTAATTTATATAATTAAGAATTAATTCAGTTACATTAGGGATTTCATCAGTAGATATGTATATGGAGCAGGTTATTGTTTTGTGAAGGAAACATGTTATTGATACTGCTTGCAAGTTTGTATTCAGTATTATTTCGATTATTTGCTTTCTAATTCAAATATTTTATATATCTACTTTTGAGGTACTTTTGAATGATAACCAAATTTTCTTTCTTCCATTTTGGTTACTTTAAATTAGGGCTGCAATAAGATCGCAAGACACAACTATCAACAGAGCGACATCAGCATGTATAGATGACATCTATATTAATGACGATATAGTGTGAGCAGCACATGTGAAAGAGCATTTCTCAAGGTTTGGCCTAACATGTAAGGATCCAGAGCATTTAGGGGACAGTGCGTGGGTGTTAGGTCTATAGGGGGAGCATGGTAAGCTCAGATAGAAGCACCATTCCAGACATCCCCAATGTTATCACAATACAGAATGTTTTCTGTGTGCAGAAAGCACATAGGACATTTTTCTGTATGTAGTTGGCTTTATGTGGCCACAGCATTCATCAAATGTAAAGTGAATATGGTTACATTAGAATGGGATGACATAACTGATGATCCTGATATGTTTGAAGATACCATCATGAAGATATGCAAAAGCGACCCAGTGCAAGATACCTGGTGTATGAATGCCTGTGAGATCAATGTTTCAATTGATGCAAGCTCCTTAGCCACTGAGATCTGATTGGAAATATGTGCTGGTTGTGTCCAGCAAAAGACGCTCAGCATATCAACTTAGCTGAATTGGATGCGGTGCTAAATTTTGCTCTCCAATGGCAAGTGACTGTAGTGAACTTGGTAACTAATTGTGTGTGTGCATCAATGGATTTCTGATGCTATCACTAGAAAAGCCCGACTGCACACTAAAGTCGCAAGCGAAATGCTCATATGATGACAACACATTTGTAGAACTAATTAAGGAGTACAGACTGTAAACATCCAATTGGTCAAGTCTGAGCACAGATGAGCAGACAAACTGACTAGGCTCCCACAACATCATCTTGACACCATCAAGAAGGGAAGTGAACCTTTGAAGCTTTTATGTGCTGCCTCCATAGAAGTGTTAACTCCTAGCCAGATTGGTCATCCTGGGGCAAGGTAGATGTGGTACTTTGTGCACTGGGCCAGCTCATCTGTATCAAAATGTGATAATGTCATCACATACAAAATAAATTTCTTTTAAAAATATTGGTGTTTGAAGATTTATATTAAGCTTTTCTATTTATGATTATTAAATATAGTTTTCATTTAATAATATCATCTGAAGGGCTGAAATTAATACAAAATTTTAAAATATTTAAAACGTAAAAAAAAAAAAAAAAAAAATTAAAACAATTCTTGTAAAAATTCATTATTCATAAAAAAAAAAAAATTCTTATGACAATAATGTCCTTAATAAAGTAAAAGCTTTTCTAATTAAATAATAATGCCATAGTTTTTGCATTTTTTATTTTTCAATTCAGAGCAATTTTCAGTAGATGATGTTTGTTTGACAAAAAAAAAAAAAAATTGATTTAAATTCTCTAAGGAGTCCTGCATAAGAATTGGCTGGAAATTCTCGAAATTTCATAAAAATAAAAAATGGGGGTAACAGATATAAAAAAAAAAAAAAAAAAATCATTTGTAAAAATTTCATTAACAATGATTTTTTTTTTTTTAAAAAAAAAAAAAAAAAAAAAAAAAAAAAAAGAGACGCTAAATTTCCTAAATACTAATCTTTGGTCCACCTGACGCAAGAAAGCCCAAATTTTTAACCAAAATTTCGAACGTGCTAGGAAGTATTAATAAATTTTTAAAAATAATAAAAAAATACTCTGATCTTTCCTCTTAATAATAACAAACGTTTTGATGCTAAAACTTTTGTTTTTATTATGTTTGAAGCCTTTACTCTTCATGCTATGCTATTTTTTAGAACATTTTTGGAGGCACCTACCTAAATATGTTGTACTCTGCCCGATACACTACTAAATCCCTTAAGTTCTGTATAGTTATCTCCCCTTGACAACGAAAGCTAGCTCGCAATCTTAGAACCGTGTAGGTAGTACTTGAATTTATTAAAGTCAATAGTTAGGTAAAAAATAAGGTATCTTTGCCTTCATTCTTTTACAACACCATCCCTAAAGAAGAAAAAGTCACCTGTACCTCTAAGCTTGGTGGGGAGGCCGGATATATATATATACCTGTGCCTCTAGATTTGTCAAGAAACCCGGCGGCAAAAACAAACCCTTTTTCTTCAAATAAACATTGTCTTGCTTAAAAATAAACAAAACTAATTGTTTGTACCTCTCCATACATTTTTTTTAAACAATAACCAGTTTCCTTCAAATTCAAGAATAATAATCAATCATAATTTATTTATAAATTATTTCAGGTATTTAAGATTTTTTTTTAATCAATGTGCGATATTATTTTTGAATCTTATTTTTCTTCCTCCCATCACATGGCTAAACAAAAACATTCTTGCTTCTTAGTCTAGAATTTATGACGATAAAAAAAGAGACAACAGGGTTCAGAGAAAACTTCTGAAAGGGTTATATAAATATTATTTTCGTAAATTTTTAAAAAATTCTTTAATATTCGTAACTTATATTTTTTATTTGTAATCGTTTGCATGTTTCATAAAAAAAAAAGTTCAAAACTTTTTTTAAGTTAATTAACAATTTCACGAAGAATACGGAATAATAAAAAATTGAATTTATGTCATGGCTTACCTTTCAATCAAACATCGAAGTATGAATTTTTTAATTAAAATTGAGAGTTGACTTTTTTCTGATTAAAAAGGCTTTTTAAAATGTTTAGAAATTATTAGTCAGAAGAGGAAGGAAATAATACGAATTAAAACTTTATATAATTTCTAAAGTCATTGCACATAAATAGCTATTTTAACAGAAAAAGAAGCTTTAGATATTTAACATAAAAATCGGAATTAATGCATTAGATCATGTGTAGGTGAAATATATAACGATTAACCCAAGCTCAAGCAGAACATAGAGTTAAGAAATGTAGTTTCATTTTGTAAAGGCGGAAAGAGAAAAACCAGAAACGGAAGTTAGACCTGCAGTAAATGGCTTAACTGGGTGATCATCTTGTGTTTAGAAAATTAAATCATTACAATAATTATAAGAGATTTTATATATATTTTACACTACTCAATGTACATTCATTTCTGCTTATGGTCTGAAATATAATAAATCTATTTTGTTTAGCTTCAAATATTTTTTCTCTGCGGATTCTTACTATATTTCTTAGCAACGGAGAATTGAATGTAACACACATCTTGATTCGCTAAAACAAAATAAATGACGTGACATGATTGGTCAATTCAAAAAATATTTAACAAAGAAACTTAGGCGGTGTAACAACGAATTTGATTTTTTTATTAACCAAGTAATATACAAATTTTGTAAATAAACTATGCAAACTTATATTTAAAAAATAAAAATAATTTTCCCCTCCACATGAATCCAATTTGACTTTATCTCCGATATCAAGTGTACTTTGTAAAGAATAAAGATGTTTTATAAATAAAAACAAAATATTTTCAAGCGTGCATTTTTACACGTTTTTTTTTATCAGTGTTATTTAGATTTTTATAGAGAACTAAAAAAAATTAACTTTTAGCTTTTTTCTTTACTCTCCAGACCTACACTTTATTGATTCTCTAGTTATTCAGCATTTGATTATGTTTGCTAAAATAAATAACGGAGTTTTACAGAAACATTTTTTTTCATTTTTTGTTCTGAAAAATTCTTGTTAAACTTTTGCTAGGTTTCTAAACAACTTTTTTCACTCACTAATCTCCCATGTAGAAGCTCGTTAGTTCAATAAAGGAATAAAAACAGATGCAGCTTTGCTATAAAAATTATTTTTAATAACAACGATATTAAAAATGTATGAAAAAAAAATGTTAGAATTGGGTAGTTCTAATTTATCTGTGGCCACTTTTTAAAATGCGTGTCTTATGGATTATCTGTTGCTACCTTTTTTAATTTTATCGGTGTTTTTTTTAATTAATTGTTTTTTTCTTCTTTTTTTCAAATTGCTAAAAATGAATCTTTAGGATAGTATATTTTTACACATTTGTATTTGTGAAAAAGTTGGGAAAGTAATTTAAAAAGTGGTGACAGATAACCCACAAGTACCTTGACTTGTATAAAAATTAGAAACTATTTAATAAAGATATTAAAATTGCATGAAAAAAAAAAAAAAAAAAAAAAAAGGTAGGAATGTGAAAAAATTAATATATACTTATTTTTAGTGAAAAAGATAATATTAAATTGTATGAAAAACATTAAGAAAATTAGAATTTTACTAACATGATTTCTTTGGAAAAGAAACAGCCAAAATGAAGCCAGACAATTTATAAATAAAACAGAAATAAAAATTGATGTATAAAGATGTGAAAAATAAATAAGGATCCAAACTGATGTTATAATAAAAAACGCTATCGAAATGAAGTCGGATAGTTTAAACACTCTGTGGTGATGATTTTCACAAAATGAGGCACAGCTTTTACATAAAAAAACAGCCAAATTTAAATCGCTATCAGGTGCGGTTTGATTGAATAATGGTTCACAAATTTTTAACCAATGAGGATAAAAAGTATAACCTCCATCACAAGGAGTTGAAATACTACTGTCATATATTATAGTACTTTAATTAAGATTGTTGGGGATGTGCAGAATAAACTAAGGAATTTGCTGTGGCATTGAGTTAAATCAGAAGGAACTTTTATGTTAGGTTGTGTGAACTTTTCTGCATCCACAAACAAATAAACAATTTCAAACAAGACATAACATACATGCAATTCAAAATCGATAAATGCATTTATATACAAATAAGATAATATGTACAGAATATTTTGAAGATGTTATTGTGTTGGTGTGCCTGTGATATTTGTAGTTTTTGTATGTCCTTTTTTATGTCTTGTGTATCTGTGTTACAGTCTTTTTAGGAAATTGTAATTAGTATTTAGAATGTCGGTATTATGTTTTTAGAAATTAATCATTACGAAGTAGTCTACCTTTGACTGCAAATGTTGAGTTCGTTCGATGATGTTATTTACTTAGAATAGTAGTGAGTGTTTAATTCCCTTTAGATAAGTAAAGTTGTTCGGATGGAAGTTTCGGTGTTCACAGAGTTTTCTTCAATTTGAGCTTGCGAGTGAGTCAGTAATGATTTAGTTTACACGTTAGTTTGCACGTTAGTTTGTGCGGCAAGATTGCAGTTGCAAGCGATGTGGATTATATTAACATATCTCTGTGCTTATTCGACTGACTGACTTATCGTAGATGATCAAAGAGAATGTATAGTTTGAGATTCTTGAATGACGAAGAAGTTTGTAGAAGATATTGAACGGGAAAGATTTGTCGTCTTGATTCGCGAAACGGTAATTAGTAGCCGTCACATTTTTAAGCTTGAGTAAACGGTCAAAAATGGTCTGCTGCTGATCTGCCCACGTCTGCGTCTGCGTGTCACACGTACTTTTGGGTTCTTTTTAAGAGGTCATAATCGCGTGGGGGGATCCAGAGCGATTTTGCGCCAAAATTTTGAAGTGCATGTGCAGGCGACCTGATTGGTAGAAATGAACCAATCAGAGGGCTAGATTTACGAATGAAAGTTGGAATAGTGCATTACTTGAAGAAGGTAAGATTGGGCTAATGGACGAGCCCAATAAGATCTCTTTCTGATTCACAAATAGATTTCACTAGACATGATGATCAAACATGAGTTCTAAGAAAGCAAAACCCAAAATAAAAAAGTTATCTTCTGTGCTGGGCTCCGAGAATCAGATCCAGTCCATAAAACAAAACCCAGCAAAAATCTAAAATACAATAGCCCATCACGAACATTGATGCTAAAAAAAAACAAAAAAAATGATGAGCCTGGAAGCAAGCACCTGTTAAACTACAAACATAAAAACAGCATGCATTGCTGACAACAGGCAGTTTGGCTCAACACATCAAGCTTATCACACAACCGTTGACCCATCCACATGTCTCACCAGTGTCAATTTCAACCCTGATGATAGATGGATCAACCCACTAAGGACATACCACTCATGCTACCAAAGAGCTTAAGAAAAATGCTTCAAACTTATTGTAGCAATCAATGCCTGCAATCAGCTTCTCTCTCTCTCTTGTCTGTGACACTTGTAACCAATTCAACACAGCAGTCAACCATCTTTCCATTTTTATCTATCATTGACAGCCAAGCTTTGCGTATGAGCAAAGATAATCTCACGTAAGAATATCTTATGAGTCATTCTGAAGCAAAGTAGCAATTGACAAATGAATGTTCTTTGTTCAACAAGATGCCAATATAAAGAGCTAGAGAGCTTTTGATTTCAGAGAGATGATATTTATGAATTTTATGGTGTTTGCTATTATGATTAAATCTACTGTCTTTCCTCTGTTTTTTTTATAGATATTTTCATAGTAACTGTTCTGATGAACTTTTTCACTTAGTGTCTCAATAGCATGAACTACATGTGCTACTAGATTGGCAACTAATAATTTATTTTCTCATACTTCTCAAATGTGGAACTCCTTTCTGATTTCTTACTTTCCTGTCACCTACAATCTTCACAACTTTAAATGCAACAACAATTGACATCTTCTGTCTAACTGAATCCTGTTCATCTATTGATCTCTTCTCCCTTCTCTTCACTAATATCTTCTCTATCTGTCTATATTTCTGAGATGAGATATTGTAACTATTTACACTATTTACATTATTCAGACTATTGTCATCTTTATTGCTATATTCGCAATGTTGTACGCTCCGGCCTTCTTCAGGCATCCTGGGTATGACGATAAACTACATCCGTGTCCTGGGTATGATGATAAACTACATCCACACAGCCTGTCTCTCCTTTATATTCCTTTCTGCAGCTGCACGGGATAGCGTACACACAATCTTTAGTCATGTTCTCCTCTATGGGAGGTCTTACTCAGGAGAGATATCTGTGAAGTGTTGTCCAGTTTTTGAAGTTTGTCCTGATGTTATATGGACAGCAGATCCTTTGTATTTTCTCTGATAACCCCTTTACATAAGGCAGGCAGACTGTTTTCTGAGTGTTATTGTCCTCCTCTTGTACCCGCGTATCCCAGTTTTTTGGGACTGCTGCCATGTACCCAGGGTAGTTGTTATGCTGTAGGGTACTACATACTGACCAATTCTTTATCTAATGTCTCTGGGTTGCCACTTATGACTTTTGCTCGGTGTTGTAAGCAGCAGACAATCCCTTTCTTTGCGCTGTATGGAAGGTGGGAGTTGAAATTGAGGTACTGTCCTGTGAATGTTGGTTTACGGTATATGGATATCTTGAACCATGTTCTGTTCGAGATATTAGAACATCCAGGAATGGGAGTGTGTTATTACTCTCTTTCTCCATTGTGAACTGTATTGAAGGTCTTATTAAGTTCACATGGTTCAGTAGAACCTGAACATCTTCCTGGTGTGGCCAGAGTATGAAGGTGTCATCTATGTACCTTAACATTAGAGTTGGCTTTAAAGATATAGATTCTAATGCCATTTCCTCAAAGTATTCCATATATATATTCGCCATTGTTGGTGATAATGGCGAGCCCATTGCTAAGCCCTCATCCTGTCGATATATGTGTGATCCCATTCTGAGTGTGTTGTTTGTGTACAGAAAGTCAACATCTCCATCAGATTATCTATTGGAATAATGGTCCATTCTTCTAGGGATGAGTCAGAGGCCAATCTGTCTCTGATTACTGAGAGTGCCTCCTCCGTGGGTATCTTGGTGAACAAACTCACCACGTCCAAGCTCACCATCTGGTGGGATAGGATGGGAGCATCTTTGATTATTTCCACAAAGTGGGTGGAGTTCCGGACATATGAAGGAGACTTTCTGATCAATGGGTCAATTATATCTACAAGGAAGTGACTCAATGGGTGGCACACAGGGCTTTGGCAACTAACAATCGGCCTGAGTGGAATACCATCTTTGTGAATCTTAGGGAGACCGTATATGTGAGCTAGCTTGGTGTAATGCTGCGATAACTGCCTATATGTCTTATGTGCGAAGTGATCCTTGTTCTTGATTAGGATCTGTGACAGTTTTCCTTCTGTTTTCATTGTAGGATCCTTTTTTACTTTGCTGTAGCTACCATTGGGATCTTCCAGCTTTCTTGTATAATCTGATCTGTCCATCACTACAGTCACATTGCCTTTGTATGATGATGTTTTGTTCCTCTGTAGGGATCCAATTGCCAGCCTCTCCAGTTTTGTGATGTTTGGCCTGGGGGGGGGGCTTGGCCTTCTCCAAGGTATGTCTCACCTTCCATCTCAGTTCATCCACCTGCGCCTGTAGGAAGTTCAAGGCCACCTCCTCAACTCTGGCAATGATGTCCAAGTATGGCATTAACCTGATGGTTGTGGCAAAGTTGAGACCTTTATTCAATATTGACTCCTCAGAGGCACTCAGCTGATATTATGTGAAGGGGTTATCAGAGAAAATATAAAGGATCTGCAGTCCATATAACATCAGGACAACCTTCAAAAGTTGGATGACATTTTGCAGATATCTCTCCTGAGTAAGACCCCCCCATAGAGAAGATCATGTCTAAAGATTGTGTGTACGCTATCCCATGCAGCTGCGGAAAGAAATATAAAGGGGAGACAGGCCGCCCCCTTAAAGTAAGGCTTCAAGAACACCAGAAAGCTGTAATACAAGGGGAAGTGGAAAAATTAGGCATGGCTGACCACATATAGAGAGAAAAGGGAGATTACCACCCTCTGTGGGATCAGGTTGAGATCATAGACAAAGAACACCATTGGAAAATTCGTAAACTTAAGGAATCAGCACATATAGTAGGCCACAAAAATCTCCTGAGCTGACCAAGCATAGAAATGAATACAATATGGGAACCAGTAATAAGGAGTGTCAGAGAAAAGCGATAATGACAACAAAAATTGTAATATGATCTCTGGTAAAACCATGCAATGATAACGGCAAAAATTGCAATATGAGCCCTAAAAAAATGGTTGTTGAAGACATTTATAATACCCAGAAATTCATACACAGATGTCCTCAAGGACACATAGATAAAGGCATTGGTTAGCTCCAGTGACAGGGCCCAAAGAGTGTGAATTCAATACCTGGCTAAAGCAATGGAGAACTTGGAGAGGGGAATTAAACATGGCAAGTGGAACTAGAACAGTCTACCCCAGTGAGCGAAATAAAGGGTTCAGAAAGTATCCACCTGCAAATGGAGTTGATTTTTCATCCTTTTTTTAAACCACTGGCTAGCCTTAAAATGAAAAAATTTTGCATGCCATGGCAGAAAATATTCAATTGTCTCATGTGTATAGGTTGCTAAAGAAGACTAAGAGGAGGAAGAAGAATGTTCAAAACATTTTGAAAGTCTGTTTCAAAATGTTGAGATTTTATCGCATATCTGTATAAGTCTATTAAAAAAAACTGAATATCTTGTCCAAAAAAAAAACAAACTAGAAAATCAACAACACCTTAGATAGGTAATCCTTTCTCACCTTTTGAACTTTGAACACGTATGATGTAAGTAAAATTCTTTTCTCATTTCTAAAAGAGAAGAGAAAATTAATTTACATGAGCTGTTGGTTTCTGAAAGAAAATAGAAATTTGAACTTTTATAAGAACTATTACTCTGCTGAGACTATTTTGAAATGTACAAGGCAAATTTTATGGAAGACCTAACCATTTTGTACAATTTGATGCTGTAAAAATACTTGTTGTTATTGTAATAAATGTCCGTTCCTTTTTAAATTTCACTTGTCTTTTTTTGTTATCACCTAAGAAAGGTCTTCATTAATTTCTAATATTTTAATTAATTTCTTGTGTTCTGAAAAAGGTAAGTTTATTTGAACACTGAAACTAATCTTTTTTTTTTAGTACTGCTTTTGGCCTATGTGTGTATCTATCTATACAGGTGAAATCATAACATTTATAAGGAGGGACTGGACCTGTTATGTCCAAATGGATGTTGTCAAACTTAGTGTGCAATAGTATTTTAGCTTTTTGACATGGTGGAGAGTGACATGTCCAACTTCTTGTCTCTTTCTGTGTTACATATTGAATATCTTTCTGCCAATATCTAAGGAGTAAAACTGTAATTTACCAGTGGAAATATCTACAAGGATTGAAGGGCTTTAATTATATGCATTGCTAACTGAAATTATTATTAGTAGTATTAGTTCTTTTAGTTCAGGGAGAATAAAATGTTAAATACTGATACATTTTGAGTCTCCCTTTTATGTGGGGAGCAATTATAGGTGTGAGGTAGATTTACAAACAAGAATAATTTTCTACAATATATACTTATGTAGGGAGTTTCTGCCACAATAGTAGGTGGAAGCACATGGTTGAGTGATTGGAATATTTGCTTTCTGAACATGAGATCATAGTTCAAATCTTACCATTTATCAGGAAGATGACTTCTTTGTGTTATTATCTGAGAGAGGTGATCACAGTGTGCAATACTTTTGGAAAGGGCTTGAAAACCATACCATGGGTTGACTCAAGTCATTTGAGTGAAATTGGGTAGACGGAACCCTTTGGTTGTGCTAGTATGAAGTCATAATATCATCATGACCAAGAATTTAAACATACTAGCTTTGTTCAGACTGTTCATCACACCATAGTATATACTCTTTCAGAAACTGTGACTAAAGTCTACTCAGCACTGTTGCTGTATAAACCACAGGTGGAATTTGCGTGTCTTGAACAAACACAAATGTACTTAAGCAGGGATCTGCAACAGAGATTGGCTAGCTGCCCTAGAAGATAGGTGTACTTGGATACATTAGGAAATACAAACAATTGGTTGTAGAAGATATATGTAGTAACAGCAGATGAATGTTTCCTTTAAAAACCCATGTTAATTTTTTTTAAACACACTCTTTCTTTATAGTGCCACTAAGTTGCCAGGGATTACTGAGAGTGAAAGAGAATGAAAAGAAAAAATTTTAGAGTGGAGAAAGAACAATAAAAGAACAGGAATCAGGAAGACAGAAGATGGCGACTGACGTTGCATTTACATTGTAAAGAGTGAAGGTGACATGGAAGCAAGAAATTGGAAGAGAGTTTCGCAAGCAAGAAGTGTAAGAAAAGAATTTTTTTAGAATAGAACTTACGGTTACATCTAGCTACTTCAATAGTAAAATGATGAAGCCTAACTGCCAATCTAGTAGTACGCTTAAATTTATATGATTGAGATACCAAGGAAAATAGCTGATTAGAATAATTGTCATGAATATGTTTATGACACCTTCTGAGAGCTGATCAATAATGAGGTACCTTTGGCTGCCTTTAGTCATGGGACCAATAACATACCACCTTCTGGGTTCTAAGGTCTTTGGTTGGATCTGAATATGTAATGCCCAAGCCTGCAGGCTCGTCTAGGATGTATGATGCTGCAGTAAGTTACTAAAGTAACCTGTTCAGTCCCAACCTTTGTCCTATTCCACATTGTGAATTTTTAATCATGGGATAGTCAGGTCTGGTTGCTGTCAGAATCTTTAGTATCAAGTCAATCCAATTAAGGTGAAGGTGTACATCAATAAAAAAAATAAAAAAATAAAACAAAATATGACACACAGATAATAAGTAACAAAGTTCACTATTATATCAGTTCTTTGGTTTACAACAATTATTGTCCCAATCTATCTTAAATGAGTGCCACACTTGAGCAACTTCGCAGAACTAGATTAGGAAATTCTATTTTCAATGTGGAGTTTGTTTTGTTTTCAGTGTTAGTGTAATTCCACTTTTCTATGTTAAATTGTTCTGTTTTTTGGTGTTAACTTTGATGTGTTTTTTGTATTAACTTTGTTAGTACAAGGGTGAAGATTACTTCTTGATCTTAGCATAGTTTTTCTTCAAAGTCACATGCGCAGTCTTAGAGAGCTGGTTGGTCTTCAATACAGACTCTGAACAGCGCTCAACAGAATTCTCTGGGGTTCTCACTTCTCGGCCTTGTGCATTTGCTTATATGGGCCCACATTCCATATCAGTGTGGGGCAAGATGTGGTCTGGCATTTCAGTGATTCCTCTAAGTCCAATAAGGGTCCATTGTTTTAAATCACTTATGCTTGAAATTTTTGGTAAGACCTCCTCTTTTGTGAAGTATGGTCACAGGATATTGATCTGCCCATACTCCTTTTCTCATCTATTGGCATCTTACACTAACACCTTTTGAAGGGCATTAATAATTTCTCCATCTTTCCTGTTGTCTTAGCTGTGCCCGACATCATAGCTACCACCTGGGCAATGGCTTCTCAATCTTCATGATGCGATTCAATTTACCTCAATAATTAGAAGACTTTATCTCCTCAACGTTTTGCTTATGTAGGGTTTTTTTCCGGCTTGTCAGCATTAGAATTAAAATTATCATTTGGAAATTTGCCTATGCAAGTCTTTTTCTCACTTTGTCAAAATTCTGGTATTTAACACATGGTCCTTCTTGATCAGCCATTCGTTAAATTCTTTGCCTGTTTAGGAAGAATCTCTGTTTTCCACTTCTGGATGACAGATCACAACTGTGTTGATCCCAGCCACTCCATATCCTGAAGCAACACTTCTTTAACGACTGTTTGCTTTTTATTGTGTTTTGATAACCAGCATTTTTAATGACCATCATTCATCAATTGTCAAGATTGCCTATTTGTAAAATTACGGTTTATGCACTTCCTTGTTTTATAAACTTAAGACTTTATTGTTCTCAGCTCTGGGTCCTTCGACCACCCTCATGGCTGAGCCAGCCCATTGAGATTATCTCCTGCGCCTTTCATTATTAATTACTCTCACACTTGCCACACTGCTCTATCAAAACATTATCCTTTCTGCAATTCTTATTCCCCAAGAATCTTAATTTCTTCTTAAAAATAAAATCTTTAACTTTCTTCATTTAGCTGATCAGTCTATTCTTCATTATATATTCTAATCCCTATTTTCCAGCATTAAATATTATAGCTGATCAGTCTATCTTTTAATCCTTATTTTTCAGCATTAAACCTCTTCCAGCATTAAATAGTGTCACATGTTAACAGAAAAGACAGAAAGAAGCTACTGTTGTATTCCCACATTTTTTAAGAAACAACTGGAAGAAAAAGCTTAACCACGGATTGTTGTAAAACTGATTCAAAATATAAAATAACTTCAAAGCTTGAATCAAAGCATTTGTAGTATCTGTTCCAACAGCCAACAGCCTTTTCATGGGTTCAGCCATCAGCAGTTCCAGTCAGTCATCATCATCTGCAGTTTCAACTCAACATCAGCTGCTGCTCCAGCTATCCTCAGCAGGACTCCAGCTTCCACCATCCCAGCCATCTCTGGCAGGCCTCCAGCTTCCACTACTCAAGCCATCTCTAGCAAGCCAACAGCTTCCACCACTCCAGCAGGCCTCCTTCCACCATTCCAGTCATCTCCAGCAGGCCTCCAGCATCTGCCATCTCCAGCAGGCCTCCAGCAGGTCTCCTTCCACCATTCCAGTCATCTCCAGCAGGCCTACAGCATCTGCCATCTCCAGCAGGCCTCCAGCAGGCCTCCTTCCACCATTCCAGTAATCTCCAGCAGGCCTACAGCATCTGCCATTCCAGCCATCTCCAGCAGGCCTCCTTCCACCATTCCAGTCATCTCCAGCAGGCCTACAGAATCTGCCATCTCCAGCAGGCCTACAGCTCCATCTAGCAGCAATGATATGCGATAAACTGTCCTTTTCAGGACAATGCTCTTCAGTAACTACAAAACTGTCCTTTTTAGGACAACACTTTTCAATGACTACCAAAACTGTTCTACTCTGGACAACAATCTTCTCGCCCTCTACATGAACATGCAGAGATATTTTTGCCTAGTGCATTGTAACCTTATTTTTGTTGATGTATTTTCTTTAATGAAAATAAACTTGACAATATATATTTTTTTACTCAAGTGTTTGTTTTCTTTGTTGTTGTCTTCCATCATTCAATATCTGTTTGTGGGCCAATATAAACCTGTAACGCTACAATGGCAATTAACAATCCATTTAAATTTTTAAACATTGTAGGTGATAGCAAAGCAAGAAAATAGAAGAGATTTCCACAGGTGAGAAGTAAGAGAAAATAAATTATTAGAACAGAACTTACAGTTACATCTAGTAGTATGCTTAAATTTATGCGATTGAGATACCAAGAAGAAGAGCTCATTAGAATAATTGCCATGAATATATTTATAATGATCATGAAAAATAAAAAAAAATCTAATTCCCTAGAAAAAGGAAATCGTTGTATTGGTGGGAAATTTAGAGACATTCTCTTTTACCCAGTCCCTTACCAAAAAAATTCATGTGGAATTGAACAGCTCCAGATTTGAAGACCGCAAATAATTCAACTTACCCAAATATCACTTTATCATGATTAATATTGCCTTTATAGGATATAAACGTCTAAAAAAAAGAATGGTTAGCCCTTCCCTAGAAACCCTGCCCTCAAAGCACAAACAAGTAAAAGACTCCCTGACAACAGACTGTCGCCTCTGGTTTTTGACTTCAAGTTCCACTTTCATATTTACATATGTTATATTGAGTTATATTAGATATTGAGCACTTTAACCTATAAATACAGCCTACCTTAAAACTACGTTTTATCATTCATATATATATATATATATATATATATATATATATATATATATATATATATATAAAACACAACATACCATTAATCTGCGTCTCTTTGCTTTTTATCATTTTTTATCATTTCTATCTTGAAGCTTTAATAAAGTGAAACATATTAGATTGAGATCTGTTTCCTACTTATTCTTTATACTATCATTTTGTTGGATTCTTATTCATACTCGACTATATATATATCGATCTCAATCTAATGTTTCACTTTATAAAATATGTTTCACTCTAAAAGTACTTTATATATATATATATATATATATATATATATATATATATATATATGCCAAAGAAAACTGAATTGATTTTTATTTTTATAATTATTTCCAATAAATTTAAAACCAGACTGTACCAATAATTTTTTTATCAGTAGAGCATATCTATTTTTAAATTTAAAGAACAGGTAATATTTTGTAGAAAATTCTTCACTTCTTTGTCATCTTTTTTGTTCAGAAGATATTGTTTCAAAATCAATGAGAGGATTAATATTGATTGGAGGAATGTTTCTGGGTAAAGTGTCTGCAAGTATATTGGATAGATGTCACTATGTCACTTGATGAAATCAAGGTGTCTAATTTCATGCGGATGGAAAAGTTATTGAAATTTGCTAGTATGTCATCGATTAAAGGCTTTTGCTTTTTGAGGAAGTGGAAAGTTCATCCTTCGAGAAAACAAAGAAAATATTGAACTGCACTATAAACTGTCAGCCATTGCCTCTAAAAGTACTGTATCTAGCAGCAACTTGACACAATTCCTTAGAAAAAAAAAAATTGGAAACATTTATTGGAATGGTTGTTAAATGTTGTGAGGTGTTTTTTTTTGCTTCTTCTATAGTCTCCAGCCAGTTCCACACCATCAAATTCTTGGTCAAAACCTCCTCTAACCTATTCAGTCTGGTCATATGCAATAGTTGCTGGAGGTGTTGGCAACTTTTAAAATAAAGAAACTATAAAGATTTTCCTCAGGTGCAGTTAATTCCACAAAATCAAAGACAAAAATGGATATACTTGAAGAAGAGAAGCAATTCAGCCACAATATTAAATTCAATGGGTTTAATGTACAAAAAAGGGTGTATGCACAATAGGTCATAAAAAAAGCTTGTAAATATAATTTATATTTACAGACTTAACTGTTAGAAGAGAATCCAAGGAATAAGTGGAAATTGCAGCTTTGTGGCATCTGTACTCCATTAATGTCAGAAAGGATGCCTCCAATAAACATATTGTTGTGGATGTGTGGTGTGTTGGAGAGGAATAGAAGGTTTGAATTATCAGAAGGCTTAAAATTGTGTGTGTTCAATAATCTTCCATCCACAACAATTAATACAAGACATAGAATAATTATTCAAAAACATCTTGTTTCAAAATGTAACAATTGAATTTATTAATATTTAATATACATGCATGTGAACTGAAAAGTTAGACAGAGTTGTGTCTCTTAGATTAGGTAATATTTGTACCTAAGTTCATAAAGTGAAAGTAATTATTAAACTGTAGTTTAGAAGAATAAATTTTCTTTAGCATGTTTGGAATTGTATATTGTACAAGTTGGTAAAAGTTCAGAAGAGATTTCAGAGTTCATACTTGTGTGAATGTTGGTGATGGTCTTTAACGTCTGACTGCATTAGTTAAGACGGGGTTCTTGAAGATTACATCTTGGTAGCAAGGAATGAGCTGCGAGAGAGAGAAAAAGTTTACACGTGTTTTGTTTTTATAATGTCGTGTATCATGTGGGAGGCTCCGAGCATATTGAGTGGGAAAACAGATTTGTCGCGTGCAGGCGGTTTGATTGGTCAGAACTGACCAATCAATGAGCTAGATTGAAGGTTATTAGCCAATGAATGCTTGTTATATATTTGTAAGATTGTGATGGTGAAAATTACAACAGGAATAGTGCATTTCCTAGCAGGGGTTAACTGGCTTGTTGTGGAAGATTCCACAATATGGTCACTACAGCTGTTACTTGCAAAGAGTAAGATTTCAGGACCAAGTTTAAAGTGTGGCCCCAAGAAGGGATCCTAATTGGATAGCAGTTAGCCAATCAGAGACCTGGATTAGTAAGTGTTTCAAGTTCAAGGTTGATCTTATTGAGCTCCCTCTACTATCTTTTCAAAGTCTTAATAAAAGTGTTAATAAAGATTATTATGATCTTATTACTAATCATACTGTTGTAGTAAAGAAAAGAAAAGACTGTCAACTTATAGTAGCAACTGCAATAGATTTCTTCTGTTTCTCGACCGCAACACTTGTAGCCAAATCGCAGTTCAAATGATAGCCCATTGTAACAGTCCAACAAACAAAGTAGAAACGACAAAATGGGTCACACATCCAACCTTCACATCTCACAAGCAAAAAATGCGTGTTCCGCCCACCAGGTCAGAAAATCTTCTGACTTTATAAGCGAAAAACAACGGCTTTGGTTCATCGAGAGATCTTTCTGAATGGTCACGCCATTCAAGGGAGGGGAGAACATTAGCATAGATTCTAGTCATTGAAGTAGATTTTTGCTAACTACATTTTGTAATTTTTCTTCAGCAGATCACACACAGAACACAAAAACACAAACTTTTTTCCGGGGTAAAAGATTATCTCTTTCACTACAAATACAAACAATATTCAAGAAAATAACAATATACAAGGAAATAAAAAAATAAAAACAAATATACCAAACATTAAATGAGCAGTTGGTAAGGTAAGATTTATGGATGGTCATTATTTACATTATTCGGACAATTGTCCTCATCTTTGTCGCCATATTTATCACAATGTTTCGGCCGTTGTACACTCCGGCCTTCTTCAGGTGGTTGGAATTTCGAACTGAACCCTTTATTTCGCTCACTGGGGTAGACTGTTCTAGTTCCACGTGCCATGTTTGATGGATGTCAGTTATCAGTTATCTCCTGCTAATTTCCCTTTGAAAGTTCTCCACTGCCTTAACCGGGTATTGAACTCACACTCTTTGGATCCTGTCACTGGATCTAACCAACGCCTTTATCCACTGATTCCTTAAGTCCATATAACATCAGAACAACCTTCAAAAGCTTGACGACACTTCGCAGATATCTCTCCCGAGTGAGACCCCCCCCCATAGAGGAGAACATGACTAAAGACTCTGTGTACGCTATCCTGTGCAGCTGCGGAAAGGAATATAAAGGAGAGACAGGCCACCCCCTGAAGGTAAGGCTTCAAGAACATCAGAAAACTGTAACACGAGGGGAAGTAGAAAAATCAGGCATGGCTGACCACATATGGAGAGAGAATGGTGATCACTGCCCTCTGTGGGATCATGTTGAGATCATAGACAAGGAACACCATTGGAAAATTCATAAACTTAAGGAATCAGCACATATGCTAGACCACAAAAATCTCCTGAGCCGACCAAGCATAGTAATGAATACAATATGGGAACCAGTAATAAGGAGTGCCAGAGAAAAGCAATGATAACAAAGTTGCAATATGAGCTCTGGTAAAAACATACAATGATAACAGCAAAATTTGCAATATGAGCACTGGTGAAAATGGTTGCTAAAGACATTAGGTTTATAATACCCAGAAATTCATACCCAAGGAAGGACACATGGCACAGTGGATAAAGGTGTTGGTTAGATCCAGTGACAGGACCCAAAGAGTGTGAGTTCAATACCTGGTGAAGGCAGTGGAGAACTTTCAAAGGGAAATTAGTAGGAGATAACTGACATCCATCAAACATGGCATGTGAGTGAAATAAAGTGTTCAGTTTGAAATTCCAACTACCTGAAGAAGGCCAGAGTGTACAATGGCCGAAACGTTGTGATAAATATGGCAACAAAGATGAGGGCAATAGTCTGAATAATGTACATAATACCTCATCTCAGAAATACAGACTCTTATGGATGGTCATATTTACATTTAATCAGACCAAAGACATTTTTTTTTAAATCATTTCACCCCCCCAGGTAAGCAAGGTTACTGAGTGTTAGAAAATATGAGAAAAACTTACTATTAAGGAGAGAGGACAATAAAATACAAGAATTAAGACGACAGAAGATAACAATTGACATTGCATTTAAATTTTTGAACATTAAACAACTGGGAAGCAAGAAACTGGAAAAGAGTTCCACAAGCAAGAAGTGCAACAGAAGAAACTGTTAGCATAGAACTTACAGTTACATCTAGCTATTTCAAGTTCACTGGTGAGTTTTGGTAAGTGAGTGTGAATATCGTTAAGCTTGTATAATGTTCGTATGAACGAAAAACTTAAGATTGTGTGACGTGAAGTTTAGTTGCAATTTGTTTGATTTCACAATGCTCACTGGCTATTGTGAATGAGCTTCTGTTTTTATTTGTTTTGGGTGGTTCACAGAGACTTGGCACGAACTTGGATTTCAGTTACAAGCTGTAAAAATTAGTTCAGTGTGCCTACTTGTACATTTATTAACCAATGAGCACTTGAGATTTTTTTGAAAGTGTATGAAGTTGAAAGTGTTCTGTGATCCACTTTTTGCACAGATTTGACCAAAGGTTATTCCAAGAATAATGTAGAATTTTGCTTCTACAGGTTCATTGTATTCACTTACATGCAAATATCTTTGGGATAGTATGAATCCACCTCTTCTTCCCCCAGCTATGGGTTAATTAGTAAGACATAAATCATTAAACCATAATAATGGTTTAATGATTTATGTCCAAATTAAAGAAATTCTTACAATCTAAAAATATTTTCTGGCTTTAAATAACCTTCAAATGGTTGATAAGCTGTAGAAAATAAATCAGTCGATGAATGAAAAACTGATTAACTACACAAGTATGTCTTTTAAAGTTATTTACATTCTCTGGAATATAAATGTATAGAAATTACTGTGGCCAGAAAAGGGATCAGTTTATATATTGATTGTAATATAGAATTGATCCCTCACTTTATATCCATATTATAATTTCTTGCTTGTTTATCTAATTCTGTTTCAGTATGAATTCAGCTCTTCTACCCCAATCTGTGGGTTAATTAGGAAGACTTTTATCACTAAACCATTATTATTTAAAAAAAAAACATTCTTACAATCTAAATTATTTTCTGGTTTTAAATAACCTGCAAAGTGTTGATAAACTGTAAAAACAAATCACTCAATCCATGTTCATTGAAATTTTAACATTATTTCTAAGATATTTTTGTGCTTTGTTGAAATATTAAATGTTGTTGGTTTTTGTCATAAATTGGTTGTCATTTTATTTTATAAGTGAAATGAAATATTGAAGTTTGTTAGAGTGTGGAATCTTCCACATTAGCTTTCCACCCCTTTCAGAAAGATTTATTCTTCGCTAAAAAAAAAGCCTTTACTAGTCACCACTTTGTTTCAGTAAATTCAATCTTCTATTGGTTAAGAAACACTAAACTGTAGCAAAGTCAAAACAGATCCTTTTTCCCGCTGAAGCTCCCTGGAACCGATTTTTAGACACCAAAGTCTATATAAACAACTGCATGACTCAATTCAAGTCAGTCAGTTATCGAGTTTCGTGAGATGCTACCAAACTCAATGCAGCACTCAACTGACCATTGTCCGCGTGCTAATCTAATTACAATTGACTTAAAAAGTGAACGTTTTCACCACACAAACAGTAATTGTACAATTCATCAATTTAGCCAAACAGTTAAAAGCAAACAACTCTTCACAACTTAAATTCTAACTAACAAGTAACACAAGCATACACACTAATATTTGAATGAACACATTAGAGATTTTTCCTTGCAGAAACCAAATTATTTTAATTTCACTAACAAATCAAAACCATTAACTTTTATTAACCAAATTTCTGCATGAACATTCTTCATAACCTTGTCTCAATTGCCACAATCAACAAACATTATGTTATCCTTGCATGTATATCTATTGTATATATAAAAATCTCTTTATTGTTGAATCTCTAACCACTGTGTTTTTAGTAATTTCTTGCAATGCAAATTGTCCTTATATTCTTTATTTGATTTACATGTTGTGGGATAATGCATAATAAGCACGCATAATCTTTGCTTTACATAAATTACCTTCTGATACATTTTCACTCAGCTACAACCTGCAACAAGAGCTAACATAAATCCATATTCAAAACACTTCAACACTAATGACCCCTGTCGCGGTCGCCGATTATCCGCTCCTTACAAAGCCGACCTTGACCTTCACAACTCTCAATCTCGCAGATCTAGGTCAAGCAACAGGCCAGAAAACCGGACGGCTAGTCCAATATCGTTGATGTCAAACCATACCTAAATTGCATCTGACTATGCTGAGCCATTCTAAACATCGGCAACCATAGACTATAATTTATTATCTACGGCCTTCTACTCCTCTAGGGGGAGTACTTGAACAAATCTTTGCAAATATCCTTAGACACTTTTTTCGCCCAAACTAGGCAGCTCGGCCCGAGGCCTGGATCAAAGTGTAGTACACTACCTTTGTGAACTTCCGGTGCTTTTGTCGAGTGTTACTCTTCGCGCGATCCCGTCTCCACGGTCGATCCGCCCTGGAAGGTGTAACACCTCTCTGACCTACCTCGCCTGGTGATACACTCTGGCGCGATCCCGTTTCGCGGTTGATCCGCCCTGTGGAGTTGTATTACTGGTCTGCCTTGGCCCTGTTTAGGGACTCCGTCTTCGCCTGGTGATACACTTTGGCGCGATCCCGTTCCTGGGTCGATCCGCCCGTGAAGTAGCATCACTGGTCTGCCTTGGCCCTGTTTAGGGACTCCGTCTTCGCCTGGTGATACACTTTGGCGCGATCCCGTTCCATGGTCGATCCGCCCGTGGAAGTAGCATCACTGGTCTGCCTTGGCCCTGTTTAGGGACTCCATCTTCGCCTGGTGATACACTTTGGCGCGATCCCGTTTCGCGGTCGATCCGCCCAGTGAAGTAGCATCACTAGTCTGCCTTGGCCCTGTTTAGGGACTCCGTCTTCGCATTTCGGGCCGAACCAACCACGTTCGCCGACCAATCCCTAAACTACCGGGCCAGACCAGCTACTTTCGACCAGACCAGCTACGCTCACCTACCAATCCTAAACTACCAGGCCAGACCAACTACATTCGACCGAACCAGCTACATTCTACCGAACCAACTACGTTCGCCACCAAACCTAAACTACCGGGCCAGACCAACTACCGGACCAGACCAGCTACAATCGGCCGAACCAGCTACGTTCGTCGATTAACCAGTTTTCGGACCACACCGATGTAAATGTGTGAATAAAAACGACACTTTTGTTCATAACAAAAACCTTTGCCTTTGTCCCGTCATTGTCTTGGCTGTTCACATTTACCGTATACTTAAAAACCTTGCGGGGGCGACATCCTACTCGGCCCCGCAACACCCCTCTTAAAATGATAATCATCCCAGCGAGAACAAATGCCACCTTGTCACTATTTCAATTCTGCTTGCAAACACATTTAAAATTCATATTCTCTAAAACAGGAAAGACAAATTTAAATTGTTGTTACTTGTCAATGTTAGGATTAAGTCATTTAGCATTCAAATTTTTAAAATTTAAGATGTTTGTGTAAATTGTCAGGTTATTCATTGTGTAAGAAAGTCTTTAAAAATCAAAGACTATTGTCACCTCAGGATTTATAAGTATGTATAAATTGTGAGAGAGAGAGTTTTATTGTGAGAAAAGCTTGTAATGTCAGAGAATATTATTGTTTAATCTTTTACTTCAAAGTTATTTCAGTGTTTATGAAGAAAATCTTTAAAAATCCAGATAAATTAAGATTTTGTAAAACAAATTAAACAGATTCAAATTATAGTGGACACTTAATTGCAACATATTCTGACAATTCCTGACAAAATAAAAACCTTTTTTATCATTGCAATGGGAGAGAGCTATGGAAAGGGAGATAAGCACCTTCTGTATACTTACATCTATATCTATAATTCTCAAAATGTGTGTGTGTATGTGTGTGTGATCGGATGTCATTTATGCATTTCCACAGTTTTTATCCAATTTCAATGAATTTTTTTTTTGTTTGATAGATAATTCTTCAGTGCCGGTTTTGAATCCAAATTGTTGGTGACAATGGCTCTCCACTACTTCCTGTCCATTATAACTCTCAGCAACGTTTTACTATTTACTATCTGTTCTTGGATATATATCTTTCATAAAAACTTTAATAAAAATAAATACTTTAAATTAATACAATAATAATTATTATTATACAGTTCCCTTTTCAGGGCTACTCCCTTTCAAATTGTTACCCCCCCCCTATTTGGGGATGTGCCTCAGTTGCACCCAAATGTTGTTACTAATATTGATTTTTGGGTTGGCTGATTTTAAACTTAAACTGTTCCAATTGAATGGCAAAAATTCCCAGTAATGAAAGACTCGGTCAAAGACAGGTTATTTCGCTAGTCATTAATAAAATATGGTATCCCAACTGGGTGTATTCCAGTATGAAATTTAATTAACTTATAATTTATTAGCAGGAATACCTGGCATTGCTCATAAGACCTCTGAATAATAGTTCATTATTGACAATTTATTTATATTTTTCAGGCATCTTATGAAAAATAATTGTTTATTCAATCTTTAAAAAATAAACTTCATTGTATTTTTTCGTTTGTTACAACATATCTAAATTTAGGGAAATACCATACTACCAATACCATGCTGGGGGTGCTTAGGGGGCTAAGCATCCTATAATTTTATTCAAAAAGACACTTTAATTTAAATAAAATATAGTTAAATTCATAAAACAAATATTCAGTATGACTAATATTGATAAACTCAAAATAATAGTTTCATCAAGGTAATTACAATGATTTCGATTGTTGTTTTACTGTGATCTGTTGAAATGCATGTTGGTTTATTGAAATTGAATGTCTTGAATTTGTCCTTATTTTTCTGCATAATTATGCACTTTGTCAAGTTGGTCAACCGTTTCGTCCCAATAAAATTTTTGGTTCTTCGAGCGCAGTAATTCCTGAAAGGGGACTATCACCTCAGTGAGAATGCATAAGATACCTGATTCACCTGTCCAAAACCAGGACCTGACACCCTTGATATCCATCATTTTCTTTGATAGTTTTACACCATTGGCTGTTATTAAGAACCCAGCAAACCACCTCATTCTCTACAAAATGGAATTTGTCAGGGTTAGATACAGTCCCATTCTTTCAACAGTGGCTTATATATTCCATTTTGTGCTAGAATAAGGACTCTACAGAATCATTCCAAAAGAGGCTATTGTCTATGCAACGAGTTTTTCGGCCTGTGCACCTCAATAAGTATGAGTCAGAAGAGGCCTAATAACATTTTAAATTAAAGATGTGAAATCTGACAGGTCAACAAGAGGACAACAAACTACAAACTTAAAATTTAATACAAAATTTATTTAGTACTAGCAGTAGAGCCCAGCGTTGCCCGGGGATGTTACAATAAGAGATAGATCAAGTATCGACCATCATAAAGACTGAAAAATAAAATTGACAAAGATTGTTGTTTAAGGTTGACGGACACACATGTCTTAATTAGTTTTTTTTTTGTTTTGTTTTCTTTTGTTTTTTTTTTGTGAATTGGTCAAACCCAAACTCAAACAAAAACATTGTTTTCAATCGTTATGAGTCTACCAATTGAATAGAATTTTATTATAAACAATTGTCTTGTAAATGGAATTTTTAAAGCATTCTGAGTGTAAAAATAAAGAAAAAAGTGTGCAAGACAATAAGAAACACTACCTGCCAAAAAAAAAGTGAAGTTTTGTTGAAATCGGTTGAAAAATGTGGGAAATCCGATCCCATATATAAATGAACCCACACACACACACACACACCCTGGGTTTTATAATAAGTATAACTCGATATGAGTTGTCCCCCTTTCATTCTGGCGACAGAACCGTGTTTTATCGTGTTTTCAAATTGATTTTGTGCAAAAACAATTGTGTTTTTCCAATTTTTGGCACTGTCAGAACCACCGCAAGGTAATTTTACACAGTCCTGTGAAGTTTTGTTGAAATCAGTTGAAAAATGTAGGAAATCTGATCCAACATATAAATGTACAGACACACACACACACACACAATCTGAGTTTTATAATAAATAAGATATAGATTAGAGTTCTTGTAGGTGAAATTAGCATGTAAGTCATGGCTAAAAGGTTAAGTGCACATGTCTGGTGAAAGTGCTGAAAAGTTGCTGGTTAAATCCAATGATGAACCTTCCATAGTATTTTAACCGAAGTGTACAGAATAGGTTATTTGAAGTCTGGACAATATAGCCAAAAGGAAGAAAGTTCAGCTTAATGTCCAAAACTGGTGTTGTGTAGTTACTGGTCAAGTCCAATAGTGAACCTTCTGTAGTATTATAACTGAAGTGTATGGAATAGGTTATTTGAGTCTGGATGGTATACCTGCAGCAATTTCCTAAACCAGGTGAGTTAAGTCTACAGGAAAGCTGGAAGCAGGGACCTAGTGTAGCTGAAAGTTTGGGGCTGTTGTAAACAGGTCCATAAATGCCAATCAACCAAGTGAGTTAGGTCAAGATAAGTGAGGCCAGAAGTAGGGACCATTGAGTAGCTGGAAGTTCAGGGCTGTTGTGAGCAGGTAGATTAATGCAGATCAACCAAGTGAGTTAAGTCGAGATAAGGGCTGGAAGTAATGAAGGGCAGAAATGTCAGAAGTTGAGGTGCCAGAAGATAAGGGTCCATGGTAGCCAAAAGTAGCAAGACCAAGAATACCAGAAGTAGTAAAAGGAAAGTGTGCCAGAAGTAAGAGTCTGTGGTACATGAAAGTAGTAAAGGCCAGGAATGCAGGAAAATAAGGGTCTGTGGTAGCTGGAAGAGTAGTAGAGACCAAGAGTACTGGAAGTAAGAAAGGATAGAAAAGCCCAACTAGCATCCAGTTGGCAGGCAAAAATAAATGGGAATGTAACTTAATACATAGCCCGTCCACATCAATGGGCCCTCTTCCAGGTAACGGGCTAGCTCCATGCATGGCAGTTCTCACTCAAAATCTCCAAAGGCATCTGTCATGAGGGCCGACAGCAGAGAGCTTCTACTCTCTGTGAGCACATTCTGTTAGCTCCCTCCATGGCATCTTTGGCCTCCCAAGCACTTGCCTTCCTTTAGCCTAAAAGTCATGGGCAAACGGGATAGCACTGCTGGAACACTCTCCATATCCATACCAGCAAAGCCTTGTCTCTCTCAGAAAGAGGTTGAGATCCTAGAGACCAAGCTGTGCCAACAACTCACCTGATTGTATAGTGACTACATCCTCTGGCTTGATCATGGTTCTGTCATCATGCTGTAAGCACTGGAGGCTTGGATTGGTCACAGGCCAGGTCTCACTTGCACGGAGCATCATGCTCCAAATGCAAGTGCTGTAAATGCGGATGCACATCCTGTGTGAGAGGTGGTGAGAAGAGAGGACCGGAAACAGTTTGCTGAACTTCTTTCAGGTGATTTTTACTTGTACTATGGTTGTAAGGTCACAACTGCCTACCATAGAGAGCATGTCTCCCAGATAGCAGGAGGCTACCACATCCAACTTGTCAGGTTCAACCTAAAACACTGGTCTGTAGTCTGTCATCAATAGGGCGTGCAAATCCCAAACAATGTGCACCTTTGAAATCTAAATCCTTCACCAGGTGTCTGAGCCCACTGCATTTCTTGTGCACTCAGAACTTGCAGCCATTGCAAAAGATGTTATTGCTGCCTATACCAGTGTAACAAACAGCACACGGGATCTTACCTGAGATTGCAAGAAATCAAGCCCCATACCACAGATCATTAACGTTATCTTGCCCGCAATTACTTTTAGCCCCTTCCTCTACTCAGCATCTTTCCAATCCAGGAGCCTCCTAATACACTCATCAAGTGAATCAGTATTTTGTTTTTAGTGCCTGGATAAATAGTGTAGAGTGAGTGACTATGATCAAATGTAAATAAATGATAGAACTGCCCAACAAACAGAATTGACAAAGTTTGTTATAAACAATAACAAGAAAAAGAAAAGAACAAGGCAAAAAAAAAATAATATAAAGCAAGTAAAAAATATATGAAAGGCAAATTAACAGTAATAAGGCAAAGTAACAGTAATATGACAAAAAGTTCACAGACTAAGAATTAGGGTTGACACACAAGAGCAAATTTGGATAAGTGAACATAGCATTCTGACTTCAAAATAAAACAGACCTGGATTGAGTCATATGAAACCAAGAATTGTCCTATTTTATTGGCCAGCAAGAAATCCTGTTATGTATTTGTGTGTTTTTCCCTATAAATTGAGGTAGGGGAAAATTTTTTTTGCAGTCATTCCCAACAGGATTATGCTGCTGGCCATGGCAAGGATGGTGGTATGGATGTTGCAGATGGTGGGATCTTACGATATGAACGTTATTCACATCAGGATCTGGTTGGATTCCTTGAGCATCAGCTCAAGGTAAAGATCAGAACTGATAGAAAGCGTTTGTTATTGGCAGATTACAGAAAAATGTAGGTGAAAGTCATGAACCTTGTTTGTGTGAACAGGGCTAGCTTTGATTTTCTTTTTTAAGTACCCTTTGGGCAAAATGGGATAGTTTCCTGATGGACCCCTCATATAGATAAGCTAGACTCTATTTGTTTATCTAGTTAATGTGAGTCATTGTTGTTCCCAGCCTGTTCCTGGCATTCTTACTTTGTTATAATCCATGTCAAGATTCTCAACCTCCCCAGTTTGTTTTTTATCCCATTTTTTTTTTTTTTTTTACGTTGACTGGGTCAGCTTTTGATTTTCCCACTCCACAATTTATTTTGTCTTTTTCTTGCCTTTAGTGAGCAAGCTTCTTGATTCTGATTATTGGCAGAATACAGCAGCTGCTTCTATTTTTTCTATAGTGTGGACAGGTTTTACTAACATATTTTATTTTTTAGCTTGAATGTTTTGTGATATTTTGTTTTCATTTTGGGATTCATACCCTCCCAGCTCTTTTCATGATTTTATATTTTTAATTATTTTTGTAAGAATTAAAGAAGAAAAAAGAAAAGCATTTGTATATATGATGAAATTTTTATACCATGGGTTTTAGTAGGATCCCTGTGAAAATGTGGTATTGTGGTGTATGGTAGATTGAATGGTGATGGATGAGTTATTGTGGCAAATGAGTAAATTGTAATAAATGAATGGGTTGTAAATCTGATTAGCTAGGTTTTGGATAGTTAGTGTAGATCAATCTCTTCCCACTTCCCCTTTGTCCTTGCAACAAAATTGTTATATTATTAACAATAAATATATATTCCCAACAGGATTGAAACCAATAAATATCTATACCTACAGAGGGTACTATTGAGGTTGAACACACACACACACACACATATATATATATATATATATATATATATATATATATATATATATATATATATATATAGTTGATAAATGCCAACAACTGTTTAGCTTTTTGAAGATATCTTATCTCTGAAAACATAGTCAGAATTTTTCTAATAACTTTTGCATCTTGAATTTCTTTAGCTACAGGGAACATTAGTGTTGCCATTGCTTGGACTGTTATTTGGTTTTCAGATCATAGCAATGCAAACAACAGTGATAAGTCACTCCAAAAAATTATTACTAGATTACTGAGAATGCTATAAATTCAACTTGGGGATAGCCACTCAATATCATTTCTGGTCAGCATTCAATTTGGCTGATAGCTTTTGCATATCCAACTACTCGTGAATTATAAACCTAACATGTTACCTGATATTGCTAGTTTCTCAGCAATTCTTTTTGACAGCTGTTGTGTTGTTTTATGACATGTGATTGGTAGTCAACTTCCTTTTTGATCCTTATTAAATTGTAACCTTGACAGGGCATCAACATGTGGTATTGTATTTCCTTTTACATATTCAATGTCAAAATCATATGCCATTAATTTTATTGCCCACCTTAGAATTCTGGACAATGTAACTTTTGGTAACTCCTTTCTAGGGTTAAAAATAAACTGTAGAGATCTATGACCTGACTTTAATAGGAACATTTTACCTGTGTGTACTCCAGACAATGGCTAATGCCTCTTTTTCAATATTTGAATAATTTATTTTTGCTGCCATCAATCTTCTTGAAAGGTACATTATTGGGTAGCCTTCTTGTAATAAAATTGCTGACTCGTATCCATAGTTAACGTTAACTCCTTTTCTGGGATCAAAAATTTTTATAATGTTTTTTTTCTGTGAGTATCCTTTTTAAATCCTCAAACACTAAGTTAGTTCACTTGAACTCACTATTCATTTTGTGCAGTTCAGAAAATTGGTTAAGTTACTGTATTTTGGTAGTTGTCTATTATAAAATTTAACTGCTTTTAAAAGGGATTTGAATTCTTTTTTATAAGTCGATATAGATACAACTGAAATTTTCTTAATTAACTTTGAATCTGGTGCAATACTGTCTTCTGAAATCTGGAACTCTAAATATAATATTGTATCACAATCAAATTCACATTTGTCTGTGTTTATTGTCATGGCAGTATTTTTTAACTTGTTTAACACATTCTGTTTTTCATTTCAATTTGTCTCTAGTAGTGACACCAAGGTAAATATCATCTTGATAAATAATCATGATACTAATTTCGTCAGTTAACACATTTTCCATTGCTCTCTGAAAAATGGCAATTGCTGTTTTCACTCGAAAAGGAATTCTCATCCATCTTAATAATCCTATGGGGATATGTATTGTGGTAATCTCCTTGAATTTATTATATTTATTTGATTATAGGCAGATTTTAAATTGATTTTTGCAAAACATTTCATGCCTGATAATTTGTGGATATTGGGAATAAGAAACAAGTCAAAACATATTTTATGATTTACACTTGTTTTAAAATCACCATATATTCTTAAATCTTCATATGATATTTGTAAAACTACAATGGGAAGCCCATTTATTGTCAGCTGGAGAAATATGCTCCAAAATTCACTCCTCTACCATTTTCTTTAACTTAACAACCACCAAAGGTAGAAAGTGAATAGGTAATTTACTGGATTCAAAATAGGAGGTGGGTACTATTTTCATTTAATTGCATCTTTGCTTTATACCCCTTTAATACTCCTGTTTTTACTTTTTCTGATTTTGCACTATTGATTAATTTTGATGTATCCACCATTAGAACATCTATTCCTAGTAATCTGTAAATATTTTTACATTCCACTAATTTAATGGGAATAATTTCAAATTGGTCACAGGTTTCAAAAGTTCCATTGAAACAGCCCAAAGTTTTTATAAAAGATTTGTCAAATTTTCTCAATTTCAGATGACTTTTTCTCAATTTTGGTTAACCCATTTGTTTCCAGATATTTCTTGGGATTAGAGTTATCTCACTCCCCATATCCATTTGCATAGGAAAGGTCATGTCATTTAATTTAATTTTTTCAAAGGAAATTTTTTCATAGGTCTTTTTATTTAAAAGATGTCATCAACTCTCTCTTTTTCCAATTTTTCTATACTCTCTATTTTCTTTTTAACTTTGCATACAAACTGAAAATGACTTTTTCTTCTGCAACTATGGCAAATTTTTCCAAAAGCAGGGCACTTTTTCTGTATGGCATTTCTTGCATTCATTTTTTATACTGTATGTTTCAACATTGTCCTCAGTAGAATTATACTTTTTAATCAATTCCTGTTGTTGTATAACTTCCACACATGCAGTTAGAGATAATTTATTCAATTGCAATTGTTACAATATCTTATATTTATACAATATATCAATGAAACCTTCAATCAATTGTAATTGAATCTTTGTCCTCTATAGTCAAATCTTGAGTTATCAGTTTCCCAAACTTGTTGAATCTGCTAACTTCTCTTAATCTGTGAACATATTGTATAATTGATTAATCTTGTTTCTGCTTAATGAAAATAAATTTGGTTATTTCTTCTATGACAAGTTTCTTTTTAAATTGTAAATTTCTTTTTATAATTTCCAAAATTTCAAAAAAGTTAAATCCTCTAACTCTTTTGTGTATGCTGTAACAGAAATTTTCATTATAGCTTCATAATCTGCCAAAGCTAGGAAGGGGTTGGTTATTTCATTTTCTCCCCATTTGCCTTGTTATCTTTCAACTTTTTATCCCTAGCCTGGGCTGCAAAACACTGGATCCAAGTCTTGACAAATTCTTGTTCATCCACATGACTTAAACATTCTATTGCCATATTGTTGTATAATGTTGTTCTGTGACATGTGATCAGTAGTCAACTCCCTTCTGTCTGACTCTTTACTCCATACTATTTCTCCTTTAACCCACATATGCAAATAGGTAAAATCCTATAATTGCCAATACCATTACAAAAATAATGGTAGAGTAGCAAAAGGCTAGCAATGTTGCCTCTATGGAAAAGGGGTTGAATGGTGGAAAACAATTCGTTGTATCCTTAAAGCGGTTACAAAGGTGGTACTCGAGTGAAAGGAACAGCAATACAGGCATAGATGAAAGAAAGTGAGGTTTATTGTAAAAGAGAATACACTACTGAAAGACAGGGAATCAGTTAGCAGGCTAGTAATTCCAAAAGCAAGTCTCCAGGTATGTCCTGTGCTCACTGTATATATCTATTGATATAGTCAGTCCACATAGGCGATAGGGAGTGTGGGACATTCCATTACAACACAATTCATCACCCACAGGGCTGTGCAAACACTTGAATAAATGTGGCAGTGACACTCTATTTTAGGTCCAATGTGACTCTTGTGAGGAGAGAGAGAGGAGCCAGATACTTTCTGGAGCAGTACAAGGAGCTGACCTTTTTACCAGTGTCTTTAGTGATAAATTTGATACTGGGATTCAATCTCATACCAGACCTCAAGGAGAACTCACACATATATATATATATATATATATATATATATATATATATATATATATGTGAGTTCCACTTGAGGTCTAGTATGAGATTGAATCCCAATAGATATTCTAGACAAGGAGCCTCATTGAGAGTACATCTGTTCATTATGATTGGAGAAATCTTACGGTCTGCTCTGTGATGATGAAATGTTATTAGCTTGTTATTAGGAGCATTGAATTATTTACTGTTTATTGTTAAGTCATTATTTTATTTCATATGAATTTTAGTGAGGTTACAAATTAAGTAATGTTGTAAAAAAAAATGTATTTTTAAAAAGCAAATTGCTCATGTAAGAAGTTTAAAAAATCTCTGCCCCAAGTAAATTGTTTCTCATTTTCACTTATATCTTTTGTATGAACTAAGGTTTAACGTTGTTGACACAAGAAAACGGGAGGAGGTTTTTTGCTTATATTAATCTAAGAATTTTCAGCAATTGGGAATAGATTTTAAGTTGTATGTTACTAAGTAACAGGGGCAGATAACCTAATAGTTCTTGAGGTGTTGTCAAGAGGAGGTAACTCATTATGTAAAGTGCAGATAACTTGCGTTGCTTATTTTTTTGCAACTTCATTACGGAAGAGTTCTAATAACCAAACCCGTAAAAGTCAAAATTTATTAAAAAGGCCGAAGAAGGAGGAGAAGAATTGTGATTTTTTTTTTTTTGAGAGGCACGCCACTGGGCAGGAAGAGTGTAAAGAGGAGGCAGCCAATTAAAGAATTAAAAGAACAACAAAAACAAAACAAAAAAAAGGAAAAAGTTAAAATTAAAAAAAAAAAAACCGCAACAAAGAAAAAGACAAGAACATAAGTTGGTATTCGTATCATTTTTCAAAATCCCACCAGTGGTTGTATTTTTACAAGACTGAAAAATTGGTCTCTTGGAATTTTAGAAAGTTTTGTCCGACTTCTCAAACACTGATGCGGAAAATTGGTTGTTTTGCAGGAAACCAGGCCTCGCCGCAGAACTTGTCTAAGAAGATGAGACCCTCTGTATGTACAGGACTTACCTGACACTACATACAAAAAGACTTCCTTGAAATAAGTATATGAACAGAACAACAATATATATGTATATAAAAAGTATTTCTTTAGTTTTCTATAGATAAAGTATTTAGTATATTCCCCCCAATTAAAAAAGTTACCGTTTTTTAAACCCGCTCCAAATTCTATGTACTTCCAAACTAGTTGTAGTTCTAAACCATTATCTTTTCCCCACATTTTTTTTAAAGAAATTATTTAATTTGCCCCCCACCCGCCTTTCCCTTCTTACCTTCGTAGAAAACTTATCAACCTATTTTGTTTATTGCTCTAAAATCCGCAAAAAAGTATTTTCTCAAAATTACTTCACAAATTAAAAACATTTTGATATCTAATCCCACTTTTTTGTAGTTGAAAATTTTGAAAAAAATAATTTTTTTCTCGTTTTATTTTTTAGACTTTAATGAATATTCCTTTTGTTTTATTTATAATTCAATTTTCAAAATATTTCAAATATTGTTTGTTTTTTTGTTTTTTTTCATCTACAAACTAAAAAAAACTATAAATATTTCTCTTTTGTTGCACAACAAAATTGATTTAAATTAAATTTTAAAAAGATGATTTCAAGCCTTTAATCTACGTTAAAAATCTGTGGTTATTTTGAAAGTTATAAGCACAAAAGGTGATCACTATATCATCATCATATGATGAATAAATAAACATTTAAAAAATAAATAGAAACATTTCTATCGCCTTTTTAAATAAATACAAATTATTTTTTTCAATAACCGTCAATCGAAGTTTAAGAATGAAAATGCTGAGGAAGTATACCTTTGATCCTTAAAAAAAAAAGGTGGACTTTGAAATAACAAAAAGGAAAAGAAAGATCGGAAAAGGGAAATTTATAGCAAAAAAATTTTTTTATTTTATAATAATCGGAAACTAAATACAGAAAGAAAAAAGAAAAACATGGTTTTACAACTATTAGTCGATGAGGTAAGTAAAGAACTTTTTTGTTGAATAATTTAGATAATGAGTCTTTTTTTTTTTTTTTTTTTGTCTTATTTTTTAAGCAGTTTAATAACTAAAAAATGAAACAACACTGGTATAAACCCTGTGAGTGTAAATATTTTAATAATTATTAATCTATTTTAAAGAATGTCTTAAAAACAAACCTATTTTGACAGTAAATAAATCCTAATGGACAATTTTATGGACATACGTATGTCATAATTATTGTATATTTGTAAATATCAGAATAACTTTGTTTTTTCTCTCGTGATACAAAAAATCAATAATAAATTGATATCCTTTGTGATACAGTCGAATGATAATGGAAATATTAAACAAAAAACTGTTATGCTCAGCTTTTTTAAACAGATCAGCTTACGGTGACATGATCACATGGTCCGATAACTCTGTCTATTCACCCATAATGAACCAATAAATTTAATCTATATTATTGACAATATTTTATTTTTTGAAAATATGATAAAAAAGTAGATTTAAAATCGATTAATTAAGATTAAAGTTAAATTTAAATCTGCTTTGCATTTGTTCTGACTGACCTAGAAAAGATTTTACTGCTGTACAATTTTTGGATAAAAAAAAGTGGATAAGTTGATTAAGGAATGAAACAAATATAAGGAAAATATCTTATTTTTAAATATTACCTGCTTTTAAAGAAACAAAAAAAAACCATTTATTTTGTTTTTGATTTTTGTCACATCCCAGAGAAAAAGTAATTTGTGCAATATTGCACAATGTAAGCTTTTTTTTTTTTTTTTACCATGCGGCTTGTTTTACTTTTAACTTTTCCTACTTTAATAGCGGGGCCGGGAAACACACACAAAAAACTGTCGTCTTTAGAGTGCACCCCCACCGAACTGTACTTGCTTGTGGGCCAAAAACATGTGGATTTAGTTAATAATTTAAAAAAAAGAAAGAAAAAGGATGCTCTTACTAGTGACTGGTAATGTGGCACCTACAAATTCAATGTTTTACTTTTACCAAACTATTTCATCATTTGGTTTTAGCCCAAATTTTCTGTTTTTCTTTTAGATAATGGGACATAAGATGGCAAAGTGACAGTCTTACTCTTAAATTCGCTACATCGCAGTGTTGTCTTACTTAATTCTAAGTTAGAAAGTATACTTTCATACACTTTCTTATTCTTTTCATATTGCATGTGTCGATGTTACTTTGACATTAGGTACTTGACAATTTCACGGTTATTAAAAAGAAAATACTTAATAAAAAAATAATTGAAGATAGAAAAGATCTTTGTTAATAATCGTTAGGGCAATACGAGATGAAAAAGTCGACGTGTGGTGTTTTGTGTGTTATGCATTCATCCGGGGCGGGCGGAGGAAATATTAGTGTACCACAACGTTGACATGGTCACATGATCAAACACACCCCCTTACACCATGTTTAATGCCGAATTTCTCCTGCAACACCACCACTGCACTAACACAGCTGTTACAGGAAATGACCGTTTCCACGTTTCGCAATATCCGCTTTTTTTTTTCTTATACGAGAAATATTTTTTTCTTTTACTTCGTTCAACTTGATGTTATCATTTGAGTTGACATAAATCATATTTTCCGAATTATCAATCCCGATTAAAATAATTACTACTAATAATTTTTATTGGTTCCATAACAATTGCTAAAAAGTACCTGCTGCAGTATCGTCGTAGTAGTGTCAGAAGAGGTGAGAAGTACAGTAGTTCTGACTGACCCATGAACTCTGGTTTCTTTACAGTACACCATATCTGTGCTCAGCTTTCTTTCTTTTTGCTTAGCAATGTATATCTTGGTTATTGCTGATAGTTTACAATTTAGTCACAGTTATTCTATTTCTTTTTGGAACTAAATAAGGGTTAATTTCAACACTCACGACTAAGACTCGCTCTTAAAAATAAAAACACAATAACCTGCCAACAAAATATTATTGCACAAAAAAAATATAAAGTTTAATCTTACGATGCTTAGTTTTTTTTACACACCCTTAAAAAGGTGTGGGGCATTTACAAATTCCTTCATTACAAAAGTGCTTAATTTGATTTTCCTCGAACTCCCCCCAGAAAAAATAACCATTTATTCAGTCACTGAATTTCTAGTATAAAAATAGCGCATATTTATTCGTGTGGACATTTTCATATTGTAGGTAAGTAAGATTGCTTCTCACCTGGTGAAAGCGTGTGACTGACTGACACATATTTGATTCTACGGATGACCGGAAGGGATTTAGTTTAACTTTAGTTTAATAATCCATACACTGAATCTTGATCAAGCAAGCCTTTTTGAACGAAACTCGTCTGGGTAGTGCTACTTTATTGTCCGGGGTGCAGGAGTACTATTTTCAAAATTGTATTCAACTGAACGAGTAAAAATATATACAAAATAAACAATTGATTGATGATTTATTTTAGCAACTACGTTATTGGCAATAAAACAAACGGTGCCCCCATCCCAAAAAAAGCAAACTAGTCGATTAAATAGAGTACTTTTTAAGAATTTTCAGTATCATTGCTATGTGTTAAAAAAAAAAAGTTAAATCGATTACGAAGAAGACTTAGTTGCGCCATCAGTATTTTTATTGTTGTCCGAGGGTGTCTGCATAATGTTTTATTTTTCAAATTTTAAGATTTTTTTTCTTTTTTGTTTGCTTTTGGATAAGAGCAGGAAAAAAGAGAAAGCAAAAAAAATAGCAATTAAATCTAATTTTTTTCAATAATTGAAAACCAATTTGAAATCAAGTTAATAAACAAAGTAGTTTCTTGTAAATTATTATCTTTGTTCAGAAACATCAGCTTGTATAAAAAAAATTACGTATGATTCTAAAAAACAATCAGCTTTGTTACATTGGCTGTGATTCAAAGTTATGTTTTGTTATATTTAATTTATTTTTATACTATTTTTTTATATATATATATATAATTTAGCCGTGTTATTTTTTCTGTGAAACTACATATGAACTACTTAATTTCTTTAATTAAGCAATTACGTTTCCTTTAACTTGTTCCCATCAGATATTATCACCAAGACAGTGTTGAATAACCAGTTTGATAAGCAAATGATAATTATGAAGTTAATTTTGATGGTACACTGTGTTTTATAGATGCAGAAAAGAGAGACGTCTTCTTTGCAAATAATTCATAAATCTAAGTGTATCTCTTATTTTTATTATTTATTTATTTTTTTTTATAGTAAGGTTTACTCTGTACAAGGCCTGCAGGCCACTCTAGGGAGAGAGTTATGAGGCAGTTTGTACGGAGAGGAAGGTAGACTTGAACAGGTTAAGATTGTAGTGATTGGGTAAACATTGTCTTGGGAGTTGGTTTCACAGAGCAGCAGTTCGTGGGAAGAAGCTGTTCAAGTGAAATTTATTTCTCAGAGATGGAATACAGATGGAATGTGAATGGTTTGCTACAATGTAAATGGCATTGTGGATACTGGCCATGAAGGTTAGACCTGGTGAAATGAACGAACATAATTTGTCCGAACACTTTCCATGGAAGTAGTGATAGAGCATCTTGCCACATCCTGCCTGTTGGAGGGTGGAAAATAATTTGTCACCTACAAGGACTCTGAGAAGCTTTTGGACTCTATCAGGGCTGGAAAGTGGAGTCTGTGCAGCTCCCACCCTAATATGACAAAAGTACTTCATTCTTGGCCTGATCTGGCTCTTGTAGAGGATAGCATGTGGTGTCAGGTACCTATTGAAGCAGTACAGGGAGTCAACCATTTTACCTGCATTTTTTAATGATGGCTTGTATATATGAGTACCACTTGAAGTCAGGTGTGAATTTAAGGCCCGATAGTCTCTCAAGGCATAGTGCCTTTCCAAGGGATCATCCGTTCACCATGACTGGTAATCATTGGGGGGGGGCGTCTGTGTGAGTTTTAGCTAAAACCAAGACAATTATTGTTCTTAGATGTTTAAAAATGTTCTTTAAAATGCACATCTCTGCACTCTACAGTTTAATTCCATCTTAACTGAACTATCTAGCTTCTTTTATGCCCTCTTTGAATATTTGTCAGCTTGTTTATACTACAAAAAAGAATATTAATTCAACCATTTTGTGCAGAGATCATAGTTTCTCCATTGTTCACAAGCTTCTTTATTTCTTCCCATGAAATTTATCATTCATGTTTGTGGGTTTTATTTATATTGATGTTAGCTTTGACATTTTACTGTAAATAAGTTAAAGTGGTTGAAAGTTGGACACTGCAGACATTCAGCATCAGCTCTGATTTACTAAACTTTTAAGTTAGTTATTATGCTACCCCCCCCCCAACTGATGTGATATTGTGTGCATGGCAGCATAACACTATCCATTATTTGTAGATAAGACTTCCTATCTCTAATTCTCTATGATTATGAATTGAAACAGTTTCCAGAAATATAATCACATCCTATGATGATCTTTTAATCATTTCTCTTTTTTGCATTGAGCGAAGTGGGATACTCTTTTCCCTCATTTTCAGTTATTCATGAACATTAGGCAAAAAGAAATTAACTCTTATCATTTCATATTATTTTCATCAGATCTATATATACTCTTTGGAGAACTGAGTGAATGCTGGTCTATTTTTAGGAAAACATTTGGCCTTTTATGAGCCACATATGCCATGAAACAGTTTTTATGACGTCTTCATCTATTTTCAAACCATATTTTTGGCCTACATCATTTCTTATATCGGTGGTAGTAATTTTTGTTTTGTTTGTAGAAAGTCATTGGATGCACATAAGTCTGTTATTCCTATGTTGATATTTCTTTTTTTCTCTTCTCAGTTTTCTACATCTGAGCCAATCCAGTTGTTAGTTATGCCAGATATTATGGCATTGGAAGCAGAACTTTTTTTTTTATTCAACAGCAATTGTTCTGTACAAAAAACAATTTAACTTGTGTGTAGTTATTATTATTATTTTTTAAGTTGTCACACTTTGTGTATTGATGAAGGCGCATCAATAATTCTTAGAAGCCTGTCATAATTATTAGTTGAATTTTAGTCAGTGAAATTAAGACTCATTGCATTATTAATTGCATTGACCAGGAATGCAAACTATATATCTGTAAAAGAAATCCCCTTTTTCATAATTAGATGATAGGTTGATTTATTTTAACAGCATATGTCACACATTTTGCAGTAAACTTTTTTTTTTTTTTTCTTTTTTTTTTTAAACGATTAAAAATTACCCCCACCCCTTCATTTTAGTTACTTTTTATAGTTTTAGTTTAAGTTTCATATCAGTTTGAATGTTCTTAAAAAAATTAATGCTAATTTTGAAAGCTTTGAGAATAGTGTCTCTTGGAAACCAGGATGAGCAAAAAAAAATTCCTTGAAAGTAGTTCTGCAAGACAAATTCAGTAAAGTTCAAAAGTTCATTGACTTTTTCTCATAAATAATATTTTCCTGCTAATGTCTTCTCCCATGAACATAGATCTTAAAATAAAATGTTTGAGATATTAGCTCCTCTCATAAATAATGATTGGGAGTAAGATAAAAAATGTAAAAATTTCCTGTTTAATTAAAATTTATTCATTGACATAAGTTCTGTTATTATAAGTAATGTCTTAATGATTCATGAACTTCATAAAATTATTTTCAAGTTCTGATTGTTTGGAAGAAATGAATGTCTGGTCTGTAGTTTTAGCCTCTTCATTCATTTTCAGAATTATTCTTGTAAGATTTGGAGTTTATGATGGTGTGTAATATTTTGCTTTTCAGATATGATTTGTTGTCTTGTAGTAGGCATCTGTCAGAAGACTAAAGAGTTTACTAGGGTGACTAGCAGACACATTTGTTTCTTCAACACTCACAGAGCTGCCCACCTCTGGTTTATACTAAAAGTATGCTGAATTTCCCAGAAATGACACACAATCTGTCATGATTGGAAAAAGCTAGTACATTCAAATCCTCAGTCATGATGGCTTGGGTCAACACAACCATTGACAACTTCTAACCATTTAATCTACCCAGTTTCACTGACAAGGCTTGGGTTAACTTGTGCTATGTTTTACCAGCACTTTCCAATGGGGTCGCATCCTGGGATTGATTCCCAGGAATATATTATCAAGTAGTTACTTCCTTGACAGCTCGTCAATAGTGAGCTTTGAACCTGGGTCTCGTGATCAGAGCTCTAATGTTGTAAACACTCTGCCACATTCAGTTGTTGTATTGGTGCACTATGTATTGATGGAATCTCTGTGATATACATCTCTTAAGCTGAAATCACCTTTTCTGAACCTTTTCAAATTGCCTTCAGCAGTTTTTTTTTTAATGAACTGATCACATACTCACCATGAGTATTTTAGGCTACATTATTGCCTTAAACTCTAATATGTTCTGTAGACATCATGTCTACCTTTTTAGGAGCATCATGTTCAGGGTTGTTAAATTTTTATTTTTCTTCACTAAAACATCTCAGTTGTAGTCTCAGCTGCTATTTGAACCTGTTTGTTTTTAATGGAGAAATTGTTTTATTACAAATAGAGTAGAAAAACTTGAATTTGTCTTTAACCCATTAAATGCCAAATTTTTTTAATGCGCATTTTTGGCCCAGACAGGTGTCTTAGGAGTTTATTTATTCCTTATGTTTAATTTCAGTAGTTACCATTGTCATTTTTATAGAAACTGGAACATCAAATATATATGTGTATAAAACATCAAAAAATAATATTGATTAGAAATAATAAAAAATACTCTTCAAAATAGTCATTATTTTTCTACTTGTGAAATGTAAAATTACGACAGAAAGTGTCTTCTTATGGCTAATAATAAAAACTTTAAAGGCTAAGTGTTGTAAAATATACCTCTAATGTAATGTATGTAAGTAATTCAATGTAAATACAAGGAATAATATGTAGTGAGTTTAATTTTAATAGATCCCCAAATGGGGCTCATAGCAGGTAATGGGTTAAAGCAACAAATGCGGAAGCTGAAGAACTTCAAGACGTTTACAAAGCATGAAAAGCAAGATATTTATCACTTAAATAATTCTGAGAAGATTTTGTTTTCTTTTAAAATGTTAGATCAGAAAATGTTTACTTAGTTGATGAGAAATAAATTTAAACTGATGATTTAAAAAATGTTTGATTAAAATCATAACCCTGTTCAAGTTAGTAATTTTGACTTGTTCTGTGGTGGTGTCAGTTATTCATTTAAAACTGTTCAAATAGATGCTTGTATTTTTATCATTCAGGCATTTTAGAATAGTAAAAATCTGAATCTATCAGATTTCAAACAATACAGGATGTTCTTAAGTTCTAATTGACAATTTTGAGCCTAATTAGTTGATTTATATGAAAATATAATATGGGCATGTGGCCAAGTGGTTAGAATGTTTGTATTGTGATCATGAGACCCAGGTTTGAAACTCACCATGATTGATTTGTCAGGAAGGAAACTTATAGATGTTATTGGACTAGAGGGTTTGATCCCAGCATGTGGCACCTTTGGAAAGTGCCTGAAAACCATACCATGGGTTAACCCAAGCCTTGTAAGTGAAATTGGGTAGTGGAACCTTGGGGGCGCCATCAATAGCTGTGCTAGCACAGTCACAAGTCATTGTGACCAAAGTTTTGAGTGTGCTGGCCTTGTTCAGATTGTTGATCACGCTAGATAACATGCTGTCTCCCAGAAACTGTAACTAAGGTCTGCTCAGCATAGTTGCAGTATAAACCACAGGTGGGCTCTGTGAGTGTTGAATAAATACAAATGCACTTGAGCAAGCATCTGCAATAGGGATTGGCTAGCTGCCCTAGTAGA
>CAHIKZ030004671.1:1072500-1145000 GCA_903632075.3 Acanthosepion pharaonis
TTGCATTTAATGCAAAACATGGCTCATATTACAAGGTTTATGTAGAGTGCTTGATAATTTTCCTGCGACATTGGCTTCACACAAAAAATTGCAGAAAACTGAAAAAAAATCAGATTTTTTGTACTGCTTAAAATAAAAACTTTAATAACTTTCTCATTTTTTATCTGATTTTCTTAAAAAATGTTGCAAAAAATTTGCCATCATGCAAGTCTGGTTTTAGTCCTGCTCCTGAATATAACAAAAAACCATGAGAAACTGTTCAAAAAGCCTGTTTTTTTGGGGGGGGGGTTTGCCATAACACTTTGGTTTTTCACCTTTGCTTTCCAAATTTGCCATGTAAAATTACATATGACACACAAATTGTCTTGTGTGAATGTTTGGTTTAGATTATTTCAGTTAAGTGGATGAGATCTGCAACAAACTAGGTCCAAAATTGGCCATTTAGCCAAATGTTTCTTCATATGATTCCATCCTAAATTGGCATTTGAACAACCTTTGATGCAAAGATTGTCTGAGAAGGATTATTAAAATGTTAAAATGGAAAAATTCCCTAAAAACTTAACCCCCAGTTTTACAGTAAATGTGCAAAGACCGATGGGGGTGTTCATGCATTTGCACTTGAATCAGGCTCTGACACTTCATCCCTGTTATCGTTAATTAGAATTGTGAACAATGCCATACTATTTGAAAGATATTACAGTGATAGGAAATTTACTGAATATCTAAAAAATTGAAACAATTTAACCCCGAGCAACAACCACACAAGAAGATTTTATCAATAGAATTCCTTTATTAAGAACAATCAAACACTTGTGAAGGATATACCGTAAAAAAGATGAGGTGGAGAGTAGCTTAGTATACCAACGGATGATGCATGCAAGCATTTCTAGACAAGGGGTGTAGTTACACTATTGCAGCCGGGTACCTAGGCTAGTACATACTTATGTACATACGCACACACACAAACGTACATATTATCCGAGGTTCCCAGAGTTGCCTGATTGTACATGGCTGCAATTGTATAACTGTAACCCCCCCCCCCCCCCGTCTTGAAATGTCTGTATCCGTTTAATTCATATAAGCACTGGCAGTCTTTTTTTTCCAGACAGCATCTGTAAATTGTCTTTGTAGCAAATGGTTGGAGACATGATATAGAAATAGGCTATGGGATTTTTAGAAGGCTCGCATGTTACCAGTTGTTGTTTATCATAACATTTTGGGAAGTAGTTATTAGATATTAAGTATTTGTTATAAGTGAATGTATATTGACTCTTTTAAATCATTGTAAAGACCTGAATAATGGCACTTTAATTTTTAGCAAATAATTAACAAGTGATGAGCATATATGATGCACCCGCCCCCATTTATAGATTTAGATGGTATAAATACTATAAGACTGCTAGTAAAGATATTTATTCAGTATCTGGATAAATATCTTTACATATTGAGATCCAAGTGATTTTTTAATAGTCATATAGAGAAAAGGAGATCTCATCAAATGTAATTTTTTCTTGTCACTTATGATATTAAAAATTTAACTTTGGTAGTTTAAAAAAAAAAAAAATGAATGAACCAACCATTCCACAAGTATGGTCTTCTGAAAATTGTCAGCCTTCTCCTTTACTGAAACACACAATAATGAACTAATGTATGTTATAGTAAAAATAATCCTAACAGTTTTTTTTTTCTTCCTTAAACACAATTTAGCAAATTGGGTGTTTTTGACATTATGATTTGGCAGATGGATTTCAGTATATCAAGATTTTATTACTCAGAGGTTGTATTGAATTCTATGAGCCAATTGCAAGTCACAGACTGTTTTTAGCAGAGAACTGCCCCGCCAACCATAATGTCACACAATTTATGTGTATAGATATGTATGCATGTGTACGCACACAAAACTAAATGAAATTGGCTAGACTATATACCCAAACACATTAAAAAAAAGAAAAATTAGTTTCAGATTGCAGCATCTGTTCTCCTTTGTGTGCATGTAGTCACTTCAATACAAACATCACTTTAGCCTGATGGAATCCTTCTTGAAGGACAATGTGTCGTGCAAAACTTTTTCCACTTTGTCATTGATTTTTTTTTTTTTTTTAACATTGTTCGGGTACATAAAACCTATCCCCCCTGTGTGTGTGTAATATATATATATATATATATATATATATATATATATATATATATATATATATATATTTTTGTCCTTAGCTGATTGATGTTATATTCAGCACCTCTACTCTAGACTTTCATAAACGAACCTTTGTGTAATTGTTTGGTCCGCTCTTCAGGAGATATCACCAATTGTCTGTCACTTGTTTTTGTCATTTTTATATTAAGTTAAAAAAAATAATTTAAGCACTTTTTTTGTTGTGTTTAAGATCTATAAAAGTAGGGGTGCTTAAAAGTCATCTATTCAACCAAAAACAGATTTTCTCCTCAAAAAAAGTTTTTTTTTTTTTTGTTTTGTTTTTTTTTTTTAATGGGTAGGAGAGAACTTTTCAACACACCCTCAGATTTTCTATATTCAAACATATTTCTATACATATGAAATTGTCCTGAACAGTTCTTAGCAAGATCTACTTCTCAAAATTTAACCAAACTGCAGAAATTTGAGCAGTACCCTTAGTCATAAAATAGCTAAATTTTATCAGTAATTTTTAATTAATGAATTTTTGCAATTGGATTTTGAATACTTTTTCCAAGAATAAATTTTTTTTTTTTTAAAATCTGAAAATGATGAAAATGTTAGAGCTGCAGATCCTTTCTTTACTCGTCCCATGGAGGTAACAATTTGTCTATCTTATGATACACTATCTGTATTATCATTCTGAAACCTGATGTTTGGTCAGGACCTTTTTTTTTTTTTTTTTTTTTTTTTTTTTTTTTGCCCAATACAAGATCCAAGGGTCTCTCAAGGTAGGGGTTACTGAGTGCAATTGTTATAGGGGAAGGAGGAAGCATATATTGTGAGGATATGCAAGATATTGGTGGACCCTTGACTTGAAGAGATTAAGATTGTGATGGTCAGGCAAGCATCCTTGAGAGTTTGTTCCACAGTTCTTGGGAAGAGTCTAAGTGAAACTTCCAACTTATCAAAGGAAGGCGAAGGGAATGGGGATGATTTGCCACCGTGAACATGGCATCATAGGGAGGGGGTCCTACTTGTGAAGGACTGAGCTGGTGAGACTAAGGAATGGAACTTTTGCTATAGTAATAGCGATAGATTAGTGAGAGGGATAAGAGTTGCAGTGTGGAGACTAATTCATCACACACAAGGCTGCATAAACATTTTTGAACTCTGTCAAGGCTGTCCAGTGAGGACTGGGTAGCACACACCCAGAGAGGGGGGTTAGCAATTTGCTGTTTATTTCTATAGTAAGAACATTAGCATTTTATATAATGACATTGTTTTGTTTGTATTCTTGATTCTCAATAGAGAATATACAAACTGATTGCAAAAATCATCAAATATCATTTTTTTATTCCCCCATCACCTTGTTTCCTTTGGATATGAAAAACCAAGACTATTTTGTGAATAAACTAAAGTTTTAGTCTCTGCTGCATTAGGTTGCCAGCAGGAATGAGATAAAAAAAAATATTTCATTTTTTAGGCAGTTGCTAAAGTTATTAAACAAAAATATTTATTGCCACATAAATATCAGTAAACCTTGAAAGCACTTGGATAAGGTTTAATTTAAAAAAAACAAACATTTTTTAATAACTTCACCCCTCCCAGCAAGGCAACAAAGCCATTGAGACACAGGAGGTTACTGAGTGTGAAAGGATATAAGAAAAGGAAAATATTGTTACAAAGCCAAAGCAATAAAAGAAGAAATTAAGAAAACTGCAGATAGTGATTAACATTTTAAAGATCAAATTTGACTGAAAAGCAAGAAACTGGAAGAGTTCTACAAGTGAGAAGTAAGACAAACTATTAACATAAAACTCATGGTTACATTTAGCCATTTCAACTGTAAAATGAGGATCTTGCTGTCAATCTGATACTGCACTTAGTCCTAGAGTTTAGGTACCATAGAGGACAACATTACATTCACAAAGAAACCGTCATCTCATTTAAAACTAATTATACTTTATATAGTATGTGAATAGTTCATGTTTACATTTTGTAACATTAAATTCTCATGAATCCATAAAGTTTACCTTTTAACATAAAAAAAATGTAATTTTGCTTTGTATTTAAATAACAAAAATTGTTGGTCTGCATTTTTGTTCAATATTGCTGAATTATTAAATTCAGCAAAAAAAATTTCTATTCCCTATTGAATAATTATCAAGTTTTATCAGAACATAAAATTCTATTTCTACTATGTCACTAGAAAAGTTTGCGACAAAGATGGGCAAATTTCCTACCTAGGTGTTACATCTTCTGGTGACATAAAAAAGTATTAAACACAAATAAGGACACATATTGTGTTATATAAACACTTTTTTTTTCTAAGTGAATTAGTGGTTCTTAGTGATATGACTCATTAGGTTGTTGATGTACCAGAAATTTATATTCATACAATTAATATTTTAGTGATCAGCTATTTAACAAGCCTCTTGTGGCAGAGATCCAATATTGTTTGATTCACTTTCTCACAAGAGTGAATGTTGTTTTTCTTCATGTCTGACTTAATTTCTCTTCTTCTTGCTTCTTATTTCTTAGAAGAAAGGTTAGGGAATTTGGCTCTTCACTGGCAGCAATTTACCACATTATCTACCAGAGTAAATGTAGGTTCATTTTAGTGGCTGAATTGTTTTCTCTTTTATTTCAATTTAAAAAAAAAAGTGCATTTATTTTTAGTATTTCTTCCATTGTATTGTATAGAAATTAAAACTTTTCATGATTTTGGAAGAAAATTTTGGCAAATTCTAGAAAACTTGGTTTTCTTTGTATGTGTTTTTTTTTTTTTTTTTTTTTTTAATTCCTCACTAAGAACAATTAAGTTTCAGTTTTATGCCTAAAGACATTTAAAAAGATGAAGTTATTTTCTTGCAGCCTTAATTCTAAAACCATGCTTGTGACAAAATACATAATCTGGAAGCTGTGAATGCTGTTTAAATGCAGTAACTGCTTTTTCATCTCTCTCTTTCTTTTTTTTTTTTTTTTTTTTTTTTTTAAACATTTTAATAATATAAGTAGCAGAGATATTCAGAAGAAGTAGACTTGATGTTAAAGTTATTTCTTATACAGTGGAGAGGAGATAAGAGTCTAGCATTAGTTACATTGTAAATGGAATCTCTCACACGGTTACCAAAACTTAAAAATAATTTAAGTGACAAATTTCTGTAAAAAAAAACAAACAAAAAAAAGCTTTATTAATTGAAAACATTAAGGGGTCAGGGAGACTTTTCTTCAAAAATTGCCCTGTTTTTCCCCATTTGAGTTCTTGTTATTTTGTTTACATTTGAAATGACTTAAGACTTTTTGTAATTTGATAAAATGTAAGTTAATGGTCAACACTTAATATCCCATACATTTTTCAGATATGTTTGTATAGATCAATTTGGACGAATGTTTATTTTTGTAATACTAATATAGAGGTACAACCACAGAAACGTGGTACCTAAGATTTAAAATGAATCTTTAAAAATGAAAAATTTTTCTTGAAGCTTTTATTTTAGTTTTAATTTCAAGCTTATAGATTAAATTTGATATTTCTGATAAGCAAAATACTTTTCAAAATGCTTTTTTTTTTTTTTTTTTAATTAATTTAAATTTGGCTGGAAGGGGTTTTCATTTTGAAATTGCTAAAATAGCTGATCCTAGCCATCTGTCAGAATAATGTAATTCTTTATTAAAAAAAATCTTTCAAAAATAAAATATACTTTTCTGAAACTTTATTTGAGGAATAGTTGAGTTAAAGTTTAATTAATCTGATTTGAAACAAATATTACTTACTTTACATTTAAAATATTGCAGAAATGCATTTTTTAGCATGGTGGTAGCTCTTTATTTTAGGTGCTGACATCTTGACTGACAGATGTAAATTTATTTAATTTTTTTTTTCTATGGTGAATATATCTGTAAAAATTACTTGGGCATATACTGTGAGCACCTTTTTCTATAATTTTGAACTACCCAGTAATCTTAAATTTTTAAGAAAATATTCTTTGTAATATTTTATTGAATATTAGATAACTTGGATTTAAATTTACTATAGTTATCACTCTTATTTTCTGATAATGTATGGATGTCCCAGTTTACAAAAATTGGCATGTTTATACACATCCAAAAAAAATTAGAAATTTTTTAAAAAATATTGGGGTTACTAAATTGTAATAAGCTTTTTCATTTATAATTAGTAAATATAGTTTTTACTTAATAACAATATTAATTTAATTTATATTTAAAACTTTATAAATTATTAAAAAAAAAAATTAAAATAATTTTTGTAAAAATTCATTATTTGTTGAAAATATTTTTTTTCTTAAGACAGTAAGTGTCCATAATATCTTATTCATAAAACAATTAAAATCTCTTCTAACTCATGTCTTAGTTTTATTACATTTTTTAGTTGATGATTCTGAGCATATTTTTTCTGAGGGTCCTGTTTTACAAAAAAAAAAAAAATTATGATTTAAATTTTCCAAGGAGCTCTGTGTCTAACTAATATGAACATTAAGTGCATCAAAATTTCTCTAAATTTCATGAAATTAAATAAATTAGGTGTGGGGAGGGTATGAAATTCTAAAATAATTTCATCTATTTTTGAAAGTTTCATTATAATTCAACAATTATTTGATTTTTGCTAGAATTTACAAATCAATGTTTTTTTCACCATGAAAAAGATGCTAAAATTTCCTATGCTAATCCCCCCCCATCCACATAGCATGCAAAAAAAAAAAAAAAAAAGAAATTTTTAGACAACATTTCAAATGATCTAGAAAAGGATCAAAAGATTTAAATTTAATAATCAAAAAATCCTTTGGTTTTTCCACTTAAAGATTTTGATGATAAAATTTTGTTTTTAAGCTTGGTATATTTTTTTCATCATGGTATACTAATTTTTTAGTGAATCAGTAGTGGTGTCTATAGTAATATATTGCTTGTACTTTGGGTAATATTTTTTTTGCATTCCATTAAAAGGCAATTTCTATATGTGTAGTCATTAATATTAGCAGGAAAATGCTTTCACCATTCAAGGCAGTATTTATGGCTTGATTTCTATATGCCACATTCATTCAGGACTCCCAAAACTTCTTATCACTTGTGGCCTTTAACAGTTTTTCACCTTTTGCTAAGGCTTCCCCTCTCGTTCTGCAATCTATCCCCACAAGCTTTTCAAGTATGTGAAAGATGCATACACACATGCACACTCTCTTTAAAAAAAAAAAGGGTTGGCATATGCTTGATATCATCAGTATTTAGCTGAAAGCCACTTTGTTGCTTCCTCCCCCTCTCAAGAAAATTCAAGGATAACATAAGATGTAAATTAATAGTTGAACAGGGAAGAATCATAAGGCAGAAGATCATTTTCTGCCCCCCCCCTTCCAATTTTTTTTTTCTTTTCTTGAAGTTCTTGACCTTTAGTTATACTAAAATATCAGTTTTGGTTGTATGATTACTCTTGTGGGATGTTTTATAGCTTTCTTATGTGGATATAAAACACAATATGTGCCCATACTTGTTTTTTGTGTTTATTCCCCCAGAAGTGTTAGCATAGAGGTTAAGTAATTTGTCCACCTTTTATGGAGTGAACTTTTCTAGTCACATAGTAGAAATAGAATTTTATGTTCTGATAAAATTTGATAATTAGTGAATAGATTTTTTTTTTTTGTTTTAAAAAAAAAAACAATATTGAACAAAAATGCAGAATAATTTTTGTTATTTAGATACAAAGACAAATTACATTTATTTTTTTAAAAATTTTTTTTTGATAGGTAAACTTTGGATTCATGAGAATTTATAGTTACAAAATGTAAACATGATCTCTTCAAATTGTACAGATGCATTGTGAAATTTTTATTAGTCCTGCTTATATGAAACAAATCTGTTGTATAATTCTTATCTTTTATAAAGTATAGTTAATTTTAAATGGGATGTAATAGTTTCTTTGTGAATGTAATGCTGCCCTCTATGATACCTAAACCCTATGACTAAATGCAGTACCAGATTGATAGCAAGATCATCATTTTATGGTTGAAATGGCTAGATGTAACCATGATTTCTATGCTAATAGTTTTTCTCATACTTCTTGCCTGTGGAACTCTATTCTGGCTTCTTGCTTTCCATTCAAATTTGATCTTCAAAAATTTAAATGCAATGTCAATTGGTATTTTCTGTCTTAATTTCTGTTGTTTTATTGCTCTTAATGTTCTTTTTTTTTTTTTTTTTTTTTTTTCTTGTATTCTTTTTACACTCCATAACCGACTGTCTCTCAATGGCTTTTATTGCCTTGCTTTGGGTGAAATAATAAAAAAAAATAAATAAAAAAAGCAATAATAAAAAATAAAAACAAAACTGACATTTCTCTTTGAAATTGCTTCTTGGAGAATATACAAAATGGGTATTTCAACTGGGCTGTCTTTATAATGATTAGCCTTCAGGGTATGATGCTTATATATGAGAGATAAAGATAGATCTACCCTTATTTCTTTTTTATTTTCTTTAATAGAGATTGTGTTCTTTGAGAGATTTGATATGCTTCCTCCTGCCTCAGGACTGTCTGCACAATTTGGCACAGTTTTTTGTATTTGCCATTTCTATTTCATAGAAAGGTCTATGAAATTAATATATAAAAATTCTAATATTAGCCAATCCTAATAACTTGATACTTAGTTTTTGTCTGCTTTGAACTTCTATTTCCAAGTTTTTATGCTTTGTACTTTTCAACATGATTCTTATCTTGGATAATTTCAGTTTTTTATCTTTTAGCAGAAACTTGCATGTATTTTAGTTGGGTTAAGGCATTTCTTGCAGCAAAACAATTCTTTTATTCTGATATTTGGAGCAGGTAAAAACAGTTTGTATGCTTGCTTTTAAGCTTTATCTATTGAAATTGAATTTTGCTTTTATTATATCTCTAAATAGCCTCGATAAATTAGAGTCCTTTGTTTGATGGGAAAACATAAGTCTGATGAAATAATGAAAAAGCATTTTTATATTTGCTATTCATATAATTTTCTTTAATGCATTTGAATTCAGGTAAGATGAATTATATAAACCAGACATTATACATTGAAATAATCAGATCAAAATTCAGTTAATATACTGATAATAATCCATGTATTTTTTGTACAAAATTATGCAATCTGTGAAATATGATACTAATAAGAATACAGTTTTTATATATGATAACAAGGAACTTGTTACCATATAATGTAAAAAAAACTGTTCAATGTTAAATAGTGTTACGATATAAGTAAAAAATGAATAATAGAATAAAAAGTGTAAATGTTGGTTTCATGCTGGTACATGTTCAGGAGGAATATAATATGTCTGAAGAGTGATAGTTGCACTTTTTTGTCTCTAATTTGTTTTTTACCGATATGTATGTGTACATTAAAGTAGCAAGTTCTCTGTGTTCTAAAATGTCAACTTCCATGTTCTTCCATAATGGTAAATTTCAATTTTCGTTTCAAAGTCATGAAACACATGAAAAACAGACTTGTGTAAACAGTGAAATATACAAATATATAGCCTACTTATATAGACATTTTCTATTTTATTTATTTATTTTTTTTTTTGTGCTTCAGTGATTTCTAATGATCCACAAGCATGTCCTAAGTCCAATCTATGGTGTGCTGACAAAAAATTACAAAATAATTTCTTGCCATCATAATAAAAATCACAGAAGGCTGGCTCTTCAACTCTGTATTTTGCTGAATTTGTGCATCCACCAAGTTTACTAGCTTTTTGTTTACTCATTGTGAAAGATAATCACTGGCATTTAAAAATTTAATTATTAAACAAACAACAATTTTTATTTTTACTACCCTTGACAGCATGTACCATGCTATTCATATCTTAATATTGCATGTGTGTATTTGCCATGTGGCAGCCAGCAGTGACTTGTTTGGCCAGGTTTATCATGGATTATGTTATGACGTTTATGCACTACTGGGACCAGTAGTGGAAAATATCCCATGTTATAGAAGGACATGTTGCAGCAAAATAGACTTCACTGTGTATTGCAAATTTATGTAAAATAATGATTGTGTCAAATTCCAGCTTAAGAATTTTACGTTTTACTGTTGGAATTTTTTTTTATTTTTTCTAACAAAAATCCCATTATCTGTTTTCTACTGTATTTCTGATTTTTTTTTTTTTTTTTTTTTTTTTTTTTTTTTTTTTTTTTTTTATTTTTTTTTTTTTTTTATTTTTTTTTTTTTTTTTTTTTTTTTTTTTTTTTTTTTTTTTTTTTTTTTTCATTTTTTTTTTTTTTTTTTTTTTTTTTTTTTTTTTTTTTTTTTTTTTTTTTTTTTTTTTTTTTTTTTTTTTTTTTTTTTTTTTTTTTTTTTTTTTTTTTTTTTTTTTTTTTTTTTTTTTTTTTTTTTTTTTTTTTTTTTTTTTCATTTTTTTTTTTTTTTTTTTTTTTTTTTTTTTTTTTTTTTAATTTTTTTTTTTTTTTTTTTTTTTTTTTTTTTTTTTTTTTTTTTTTTTTTTTCATTTTTTTTTTTTTTTTTTTTTTTTTTTTTTTTTTTTCATTTTCATTTTTTTTTTTTTTTTTATTTTCATTTTTTTTTTTTTTTATTTTTTTTTTTTTTTTTTTCATTTTTTTTTTTTTTTTTTTTTTTTTTTTTTTTTTTTTTTTTTTTTTTTTTTTTCTTTTTTTTTTTTTTTTTTTTTTTTTTTTTTTTTTTTTTTTTTTTTTTTTTTTTTTCCATTCCATATCACAGAACTTGCCATTCTAGTGCACACACACACATTGGTGTAGACATGTGCTGTGAATATCCTTTGTCTAAAAAAACAAATTTAAAATTTGTAACAGTTTAATATATTTAAATTCTAATTTTTAGTCATGTTTACTCCTATTTCTGCATTCACATATATTTCAAAACCTTCACCAGGCTTGCCACATTGAGCTACCAAGTATTGAATTTGGATGCATTTGAAAGTCTCATGGGAACTAAATTTGATTTTCTAATTATTATTAATCCAATTTCACTTATTTTAAAAAAAATAAATCACAAGTAGCAAAATTCCAAATTTAGTCTTGTTGGAGTTTCAAAAATAGCTCCCCACCTGCCCAATCTGGCAACCTTGATATGCACAATTGACTATTGTCTCTTTCTTTGAGATAACATTTTAAAGAAGTGATGAATTTTTTATTATTTAAGTGTTACTTTTAGTGGATACCCATATTTGAGTAGAGGCTCCATTTATTAAACTGTATATTTATTTTTGTCTACCAGCCTGAATATTCAAATCTTATTACACAAAAATATGCACTCTTCAGCAGGATTTGAACATGCATCTCATCTGGCAGAAGAAACTGTTGTTAGATCTAATAGAACCATAAGGCACCATTCAACTTTGCTTGATCGACAATGCACTCTGTAGCTGAATCAACAAAAGCAAATTGGATATAACGGCATTTTCTTCTACCAAGGATGGGTACACAGGTCTGAATCCTGTTGGAGAGTGCATTAATAAAAATTTTTGAATATTCAGGCCGTTAGATGAAAATATTTATTTGGTATCTGTCAGTTTCTAAAAGCCTTGGATCTGTACTCGGAGTTATGACAGAGTAGCATCTGTTATGGCTGTACAGGCCCACAGGAGAGTGACAGTCTCAAATGCAATGAATGCAGACAAAGATGCCCTCCCCCTTGCTGCTGTGTTGTTTTCTTTCTGTTGATCCTGCTTCTCTCCAGCTGCAAGCCTTTGTTACTCTCTTCATTCTAACCCCTGGTGTAAATTGAGTTTCCAGAGTGAGCAATTGTGGATGTCTTCCCCCCTCATCTTTCTTTTGTGGACAAAGATTAGGTTGCCCATATTCCCTCTTGCTGGTTGCCAGTTCCCTATACATAAGAATCTTTATAATCCTCTCGTCAGACATGTGGTGTACTTGTCCAAGCCAAGCTATATAGGCTGGGGAACTGGCCACAGGTGAAAAGTATGGCATTGGTGACCTGGTTAGACCAATGCATCTCAGAGTGAAGCTGAAAGGTGCTGAGGTGTCAGTCTCATCTGAAGTAGAGGCTCCAAATTTTGCTTTGTACTGGAGCATGCTGATGATGCAGGCCCTACAGACTGCAATTTTGGTGTTTGTAGTAAACTTTCTGTTCTCCCAAACTCTGTCATAATGGCAAATGTGATAGCAGCTCATCTGATCCATCTGTTTACTTCAGTGTGTAGGGAGAGGGTGTCTGACCTGGTGGGGCTGAGGTATGTAAATTCATGAACCACCTCCAGGTTTTAGTTATTGATTTTGATCGCATAAAGCTGTTCAACACCTTGGTCCATCACATTGGTTTTCTTCAGGCTGATTGTCAGACTGAAGCCTTTTGAAAAAAAATGTCCATTAGTTGCTGCAGTTGTTCTTCAGGGTACTTCAGGCCAGTGCTGTATCATCTGTGAACAGCATGTCTCTAATGAACATCTCACAGACTTTGGATTTTGACATCTTCGGTTTACTAGCCATAAGAAAATTATCAAAAACGACAACAATTTCACTGTAGCTGCACATTCCTATCTACACAGGCAATGGTATTGATAATGTTAGATGTGTCCTTTTAGTGTCTTCATTTAAATGCTGACAAGAATGCCAAAAGTTCAAGTTAAGACATTTTTAAAATAAATTCACACATTCTTGGTTTAAATAGGAATTTAGGTATACTCAATGAATACATCTCCACAAAAAGCCATTTACAATTCTAATAGAGGCAAACAATTAGCCCAAAACTTTCATCAGTAATATAACATATAAATCTTCTCTAAAAAGTTCAACATACATACATACACACACACACATATATATATATATATATATATATGTGTGTGAAATCTCAGGTTGGCAGAGAAGGACCATGACTTCCAGTTACATGTACATTTGCACAAACATCACACATCAAAAGCACATGAAACTGAAAGTTGTAGTAGTCTGTCACTGCCCACTGCTAACTTGGCTCTTTTAACCTTGTAATCTAACTTGGCCCTTTCATTATAGGTCTGGGATTGTTGAATGCTAGTAGAACCTCGTTTGTGTTTCTTGAAGAATAGATGGGTGCTGCTAAGTAATCCTGTTAAAGAAGAATTACTCAACATGGTACACTTATAATCATGGTAAATGTCAAATTTGAAGAAAGCATACTTTCTCTTTTCAATATAACCAACTTGTTTGGTGATGAGAACATCTTCAAATTTGCTCAAAACATAAGAACACTTGTAGAAGCCTGGTTGGCTGTTTTTTGTTCTTTTAGGCTTTTTGGCCAAATCTTTTCTCTTGATTTCATTTGTGTACATTTTGTTTTTTATATATATATATATATATATATATATATAATTTCTTTCTCTCTTATTCTACCCACATGTACTCTTTTTGTAAGAGTTGATATTGGCAAGCAGAATGGATGTTCAGTGGAATGTGACCTTGATGGAGACTTCATTCCACCTTTTGGACTATCAGCTCTCATAGATTTGCACTCCTGACATGTTCTTTTGATCTGACAATCTTACAGCATTGTTATATCTGAATATATAGAAGGGGGGAGTTATTTTTGTGTCTGGGGGGAAAGGGATTTTTGTGTGTGGGGGATGCTAGTTGGAACATTTTTGGGGTATTTTTGGTGACTGTTAGTAAGATAATCCCCCCTCTTTTTACTATCTTTCCCAAATTCTGTAGATATATTTGGAAAATGATCTTGTGATAGGGTACTCATATAAGTGTTGCCAAAATCATTTGCACTCTTTCTTATTTGTGTGTGTGTGTGTGTCTCTCTCTCATATATATATATATATATATATATATATATATATATATATATATATATATATAGTACCAAAAATAACCTGAACTCCTTGCTGTTGATAACATCTAGGTGTGTCATTGGTGCTTATCTTAATGGAAAGCTTGCAGAAATTCTGACCTCCATCATGATAGAAAAATGTGTTCATACACACACACACACGTGTGTGTGTGTATATATATATATATATATATGTTTGTGTGTAATATTCCTAGCTTAGTTCTTGAGTTTTGTATCATTTTCATTCATTACTCAGGTTTAGAAAATAAAGGAGTTTGAGAAATATTTACTTAGAAAGAAACAGGTTAAAAAAAATATTGACCATTTTTAACTGTAATTGCATTATATCCTGAGGCCTTTCAGCAGCAGCAATTCTCTCCAACATGTTTTGTTAAATAATATGGATGAAGTTCTGTATCAATTTTTTATTTTTTTATTTTTATTTTTTTTTATTAAATCGTTCAAATTTCTGAAAAAGTTGTTTTGTGTTAGTGGTAAATTTGCCAAAATTCATATTAACTTTTATTTTATATTAATATGAATTTTGGCAAATTTACTGATGACACAAAACAACTTTTCGGAAACTTGAAAGATTTAATTAAAAAAAAAAAAATGAAACAGAACTTGTCCATATTATATAATAAAAAAACCTATCCATATTATTTAATAAAAGAATTTTGTCCATATTATTTAATAAAACAGGTTTGAGATTTATAACCTTCCTTCTTAGTGCCATTAAACTCCCCACTGGAGCATAAGGCTATGGCTTTTATCATCCTAGGGGTAGACCTTATTTCCATGTCAAGTAAGTTTTTATGGAGAATTATTGCCATCCTCATGCCTAACCAGTTCTCAATACAGAGTTGTCCTTCATGTAGACTGGTTACCAACCAAGCCCAGTCTGCTTTCTTATTTAACTCATTGTCGATGAAGAGAAGAGATCGATTAATATATTGCTTATCAACATTTGTGTGCAAATGAATGCAACAAACTTGTCTGGCATTTGAAATCACCATGTCAATTCCACTTTGCAAGCTGATAATCATTATGCTACATGCACATCTTATAATAAATATTGATACAGCATAATTAGTGTCTGAAATCCATGAAACTTATGTTTGAATTTGATGTTTTTGAAATTCTTTTCTTCATCCTCCAAGAATTCAAGAACTTTTTATTAATCTTCACTCAAGGAAAAAAGGGCAGTATAGAGGTGATCACATGAAGCTGTTTTTTTTTTCTTTTCTAAATACATATCTGCAACTTTGTTAAAAAAAAAAAAAAAATTATTTTACAGTCTCCTTCCTTGTGAGTGCAGTTAACCTCTTTGTCTATAGATCGCATACATTGAACATTATACAGTGAAAATTTTAGATCATGATCCAGCTACAGAATAATTTATTAATATTTAAATGTTATCACTTGAGTGGAGAAATAAGTGGGATATTTGTTTTTTGAGCTTCAACATGTGTTGGATAAAAAGAAAAATATTTTTTTGCTGTTGCTGCTTTAGCCAACTTTTTATGTGATAAGCAGGAGCAACAATTTTAGTTTGATATGTGACAGCATCTTCAAAAAAAAACTAGTGAATTATTTTTAAAGTCTTTCTTACTTAGTAACCACTTAAGGAGGGGACTTGATATTAAAGGAAGTAGATAAAGTGATATATCCTAATGAGTAAGCATTGACCTAAACTCTCTCTGTCTGTCTCTCTTGCAAATGTGGCTGAGAAGCTAAGAAAATCAAATAACCTTTTTTTATTTTTTTCTATACTGATATTGATTATTTAGAAATGGAATTATTTTTGTGGTTAGATTAGGTAACAATGGATGCCTTCTGTCTCCCCCTCTCCATGATTTCATTTAATGAATTTTATTACCATTTCTCAACTAAAATCTTGAAATCCTCTTTTAGATTTGCCAGCTCCTAGAAAGTGAGGAATCTAGTTGGTTTATTTACATTGTTTGGACTATCGTCCTCATCTTTATTGTTACGTTCATGTTTTGGCTGTTGTATGCTCTGGCCTTCTTCAGGTGATATACATTGGAATTTAGAATTGAACCCTTTATTTCATCCACCAGACTCAAGGGCACATAGCTCAGTGGATAAAATCATTGGTTAAAGTAATTCAGTGACTTGATCCAAAGAGTTGTTCAATACCTGGTCACAACTTGGATAGTTGAGTTTATAAAAGGGAAATAACTGAAACTGAGATATCCAGAAAAGGCATGGCATGTGGAACTAGAACAATTTACTTCAGTAGAGGAAATAAAGGGTTTGGTTTGAAATTCCAACACATGTATATCTCCTGAAGAAACATCCGTCAATATGGCAATAAAGATGAGAACAATGGTCCAAGCAATGTAAATAGTTACAATACCTCACCTCAGAAATAGACAGAAATTGGTTTATTATAATCAAACTTAATAATAAGTAATAAATTCTTAAAAGAGGGATTGGCTGACATTGTAGTTACTTAAAATATTTGTACTGGCATATGAATTCTGCATAGTCACTATTGTACAATGTTTTTGTTTTCTTTTCAGTGACAATTTGGGCCTTTTAGGTATGGAGTCTATCATAAAATACAGGTGTGTGATTGAATACTTATGTATCACAATCTAATACTCAGGATTCAATATTCTTATTACTGATTTTACAGAATCAATTGGTCATTTAAATATTAAAATATGACCCCCACTTCAAAACTTTCTGTTTCAAGGTTTGTTTAATCTTTTGTAGCTTTTTCATATTTTTCTTTTGTTTCTTAGAACATCATTAATCACAAAGTATTTTCTTTTGGTTGTCTTTAACATTTGTGTCTTGCAATAAAAAAAAAAAAAAGTGTATTTACCTTGACACCGCTATTATTATGTTAACTAACTTTACTCCCTCAACAATGTTTATTGTGTCAGTGTTGATTAGAATTTTAATAAAACCCAAACATATAAAAGTGAATTTATACATTTTCTTTGTTCCTTGAGAAATTACAACAAAAATAGTAAAGATTATTTATTAGATTGTTTATTTACAAGAATAATTTTGCATTTACAATGCAATGTTTATCATTTGTCAATTGATAAACAAAGAAATATGAAATAATTTTATTATTTTTATTCAGAAATTTAAAAAAAATGTCTGAACAAGAAAATTTAAACAAACAGATAATGATGAGTAACTAATTATAAATTTTGAAAAAAAAATTGTCTTTTCCGGGCATTTTTCCATTTGATAAAATTCATATTAACTTTTATTTTATATGGCAAATAATATAAAATAAAAGTTGATTATTTATTTATTTATTTATTTATTTATTTATTTTTTTTTCTAATTATTAAATAAAAATTTTCACACTCATTTCTTCATAAAAGGGTAAATAATAAATGTCACATTGTACTTGGTTCACATTTTTATAATCTTGTAAATAAACATTGCCAAGGAAGTGAAGGTAGTACAAAATAATGTCCTTTTGGCACTCCACTTTTTTTTTTTTTTTTTTTTTTTTGTTTTTGTTTCTTTATAAAAAGCCACTTGATGACTCAATAGATGTCCAACATTGACACAAGACTGTTTTTAGAGCACAGAAGAGGAGTTAATTACACTTAACTGAGATTAGCTGATATCCAATCAGAGTTGATTGAATCCCTCTTGTTCCTGGAGCCACCAGGGTCCAAATTGTCAACACTTTAACTTCCCTTTGGATCATTATCAATTTAAGTTGCCAAATACTTTTGCATACACTATATCTATGCAGTTGTCAACACCAATGATAACTACATTTGACTCGGATATACTCTTAGAAATAGGAATAGGTTTGTTTTTTTTTTAAGGAAATTAAATTAAAAAAAAAAAAAATTTGCAAAATTAAGATGACATTAAATATACTTATATAAAATTTTGTCTGAATTTGTCATATTTAAGCACTGGTTGTTGGAATATTAGAGACTCTTCATAAATGCATAGACATTCTGAGTGCACAAAATACAATGCTGCATGCCTTGTGCTTTTTATTTTTTTTTCTCTTGCTTTACTTGTTCACCTTCTTTTTAGATTTGTCTAGATTAGTCCTTGAAGAAAGAATTGGTTTCTTGTGTGTGTGTATATAATATATATATATATATATATATATATATAGTTAGGAAAATGTATGTTCTTAGGCTTGGATGGAGGCCATGTCTAACTCAAACCAACCACTTCAAAACTGAGCATCTGTTCATACTTGTAAACAAATGACAGTAGTCATTAGTTCAGTGCTTGTCCATTTGAGATGCTGCTGCTGCTGTTGATCAGTTGAAACAAAAAAAATATTCTTCAATGGTAAACTTTAAATGCCTGTTTGCTAAACAATAAAGAAATGCCAAAACATGTAGCTGATATTTAGTAAAGATGAATGTATGAAACTAGTTTTGTTTTATAGCTTGAAATTATTTTGAGTATGTTGTGATTAAAGACTGAAATTGTGACAAAACCTACTGACTTTAATTGGCAGTGTATAAAACGTATGGTTTACAAGGACATTGGGTGGGGAGTATTCATTGCATTTCATCCCAGTAAAAAAGCAGTTCATTTAGATGAGGACTCTTCACACAACCTCCATATGCTATTATACTGTTGTTAACAGCACAAACATATTTTAATTTATCTCTAAAGATGGAAAAAAAAATCATCACTTTGTATGTTCAATCAGAACAAAAAAATGGCCACTTAGTTTGTCTTGTGGAATTAAGACAATGCAGAAAGACAGTACATTGCTGCCATGCTGGAACAGTTGGTGTGAACCACCAGAACGTCTGGTTAGGAAGAAAGAAAATATATACCAGATTCCCCAAGAGATAGTTGGGACAGTCAGCTGAGTGATGTTAGCTATGCAAATGATTCCTTTACTAGTCAACTGCTAAAGTTTTAGTCTCTATAAACGCAGGCACATTTTCTGAAGAGGCAGTTTGCCTTGTTGATTTTATAATGGTATATTACCAAGAATATCTGGTTGTGTTATCCAGCATCTTTTGAAAGTCGTTTGTCCTTGTTTGTGTTTCCGGTATCTGCTGCATTCATTCTGTATGTGTGGTGTTCCACTTGGAAATCTTGTTCGTGCCCTGACCTGTCGTGATTCAGTGTTTGATTCCAGTGCTGCTGAGTTTTTCTCCATCTTCATTGGCAGATACCCAATCAATAAGAAAATCTATACATAAGATTTTCCATCAGACATATTCAACTGCTAAACATGCCGATTCTTCATGATGTGACTTGTCAGTGTTGTGTTTCAGCTATATTTTCACTTATTGATAAAGTACTTTTAAAGGGGGGGTGTATTAGAAAGTAGTGAATTCAAATAAAATATCCTTATATATTGCAAACTTTTAGTTAAAACAGCAAAAAAAAAAAAAAATTATCACTTTAAATAGCCAAAATGCTTTCTTTAATCTATGCTTTTATAAAATTTGACATACCATAATTTTTCCTTCATCTTTTCAGTTGAAATCTAAGGAGAATCTTAGAATTCTATCAAATACAGTATGTCTTTTGGATGTATAAGTTAGAACAATCTTTGACTTTGTCAGTTTTTACTAGCCGATGGTGCAAAATGATAGTATTATTTGAAGGAGAAATGACTTGATTATGATATATGTATATATGTTTTGCCTTACATAGTCTTTTTTTTGTTTAAGTTTCAATCCTCTTAAATATAGATAAAAGAATGATTAGGAGAGATTTGAAGAAAAAAATGGTTTAAATGTATTAAAAATTAAGATCTACAAGAACAATTACTATTGTTAGTAATGGTAAAGTTTTTTTTACTGAGTGTGATGGGAATATGAGAAAAAACATTGAGAGAGAACAATAAAAGAACAAGGATCAAGACAACAGGCGATAATGATTGACATGGTATTTAGATTTTTGGAGATCAAAATTGATTGAAAAGTAAGAAACCGGAAGAGTTCCACAAGTGAGAAGTGCGAGAGAAGAAGCTGTTAGCATAAAACTGTCTGAAACTGCTTTTATGCAAGAAGAATCTGAGATTGTGGACCAAACCTCATATCAACATCCAGATCTCTGCACATGAGATCTTGGTGAGTAATCAATGGAATGCTGGAAGCATATTCTATCACAAGCACTTGAATAAGGCAAGATACTTGATTTTATAAGAAAACAAAATTCCACTAAAAATCTCCAGTTTTGGTCAACAGGCTACGTGATTCTTAGGAATGCAAATTGGTCAAATAAATTCAGATAAATCAGTAGACCTAAATATTTTTCTTTTTTTTAAGCATTGTGCCCCAAGCAAGGCGTGAAGTCACTAGGATGCAGGGGGTTGCGGAAGATTTGGAGCGAGAGCAGATAAGTGATAGGAGAAAGGAAGAGGAGAAAGATAGTGGGTAGATCAAGGTAATTGGAGATGTCGATTGACGTTACATTTGAATAGTTGGAGATTATAGCTTTCAGGGAAACAGTAATTGGGGAGGGTGTTCCACTGGCGAGAGGTGCGAGGTATGAAGCTATTGGAGTAGAAGAGACGGCTACATTTGGAGGTTTCTACGATGTAAGGGTGAGAGCGGGATGCCAGCCTCGTAGGGCGCTTGAATTCATGGAGTCTGGGAACCAGAGAGAGCAGCTCATTAGAGCAGTTACCATGGAAGTATTTGTAGAAAAGACAGAGAGGCGACGGCGCATCTGTGAGAGAGTGACTGCAAACAAGACGCTAGATCAGGGCCAATTATATTACATATCCTTCTCTGGATCTTGTCAAGAACTCCGAGGTAAGCAGAAGGTGCTCCAGCCCATATATGGCAGCAATACTCCATGCAAGGGTGAATGGTTGATTTGTATATTTGAAGTATCGATTCAGGGGAGAAAAATTTCCTGGCGCGGCACAACTTTCCTCGCGGTGGAAGAAGCAATTGACTCAATGTATTTGTTCCATCTCAGGTCAGCAGTCAGTGTGAGACCGAGCAGACATGAGGGAGTTGCTCTCAGGAAGTTGACTATCAGACATTTTAATGGGGGGCAGGGAAGGATCTCTATGGTGGTTAATGGAGAGTAATTTAGTTTTTGTGGCGTTAAAGTTGACCAGCCAATTCTTGCCCCAGTTAACAACCGATTGGAGGTCCATTTCAAGACGCACGGCAAGGTTAGTTTTGTCGCCGACACTAGACTTGTTTTTGAGGCAGGAGTAAATTGTAGTGTCATCTGCATAGATGCCGACTTGGGAATCTATAGCTTCAGGAAGGTCATTGATGAAAATAAGGAAAAGAGTGGGGCCAAGGATGGAGCCTTGGGGCACACCTGCGTTAGTGGGATAGAAACTGGAGGAGAATCCGTTGAGAACAACCTTCAATTCTCGGGTTAGACAGGAATGATTGTATTAGATCAAACAGTTGACCAGTAACACCATACCCCTGAGCTTACGAAGAAGGCCGGCGTGCCAAACCCTATCGAATGCTTTGGAGATGTCGAGGGCCACAGCACGAGCCTCACCGTTATTTTGAAGGGCTTGGTAGACAGTTTCAGTGATGGCCGTAAGCACATCAGCTGTAGATCGGGCGAAGCGAAACCATATTGCTTGTCTGAGAGCAGATTATGGGATGCGAGGTGATTAACCACTTCGGCATTGATTAGGGCTTCAAGACTTTGCGAACAGGGGTAGGAGACTAATAGGACGGTAATTAGTGGGGTCAGAGGGGTCTCCAGAGTTCTTAAACACAGGAACAATGGATGAGGACTTCCAGCAGTCAGGAAAACATGATTCCTTGAGGCAGTAATTATACAGTTTAGAGAGGGCGGTGCTAGCTCAGGCGCCGCATTTCTTCAGGACAATGGCTGGTATGCCATCTCCACCACTAGCCTTGTGGGGGGTCTAAGGTGGAGATAATGCCCAGTACCAATGACGGGGTTATGTGTAAGCTGCTCAGTAAGGCTTCAGTTCTAAGAGGAAGTCTGGTATGGGTACACCGTGGAATTGAGCGTTGAATTAAATGAGAATTTCCGAGCAAAGCATTCAGCCTTTGTCGGTAGGGGAGGTCAAGACCTCGAACTGGTTGAATAAAGGAGGTATGGAGGGTTTTTGATTATTCAGGACACTCTTGCAGACTCGCCAATAATCTTTGGGGACAAACTTGTGAGATGCAATACGTTCCTTCATTCGAGCAGCAAATATTGACTTAGCTTCGTTGAGGACACGCTTACACTCGTTACAGGCAGAGGCAAAGAGACGTCTATTGCTGTCAGACATGTCGCTATGGAATCGGTGAAAGAAGTGATTCCTATGGGCGATGGCAGATGAGCAAGCAGCGGAGAACCAAGGGGAGGAGTGCGACTTGACCTTAAATTTCCTTGAGGGGATGAAAGCGTCTGTCCCCACTTCTAACTCTACCAGTTAAGACATTCATTTTGTCTGATCTTTGAAACATTTTTCTAAAATGAGGGTAAAATCTTTAAAAGCAGGGAAGAGATCAATTTCTGTCTCAAATCCAAAATTCTTACAAGTAATAAATGAATTGGTTTCAAAGTGAATAATTTTTTATAAATTCCACTTTAGTTAGATTTCAACGTGATTTTATAATATATATTTGTCAAAACAAATTTTGCAAACAGCCTTAGATGTTTGGTGAGTAGGAGAAGAAAGAAGAATTCAGAGGGGGAGATGGTTATAAAAAAAAAAAAAGCATTATAAGAAAAGTTAGGAATGTTGGACTTGTAATAAATTAAGAGAAAGATGAATAAGTAGATTTATGTGTACTTAAGTCAATAGAAACTTATCTTATCCAGGCAAGATTGTTACCTTTTGATAAATCAATTTTAACATTTATTTATTTTTTTATTTTGTACCATTTCCTTGCCAAAGAGAGTAACATTTCCCTCCTCATTCCAATATGTCAGCTGGCATGGCTGAATAAGTGGATGAAAAAGGTATTTATAATCTTTGAAGTAAGTTGGCTAGACTTGTCTCCCTTTCTAATTTTGAATTCTCATTATTTTGGAAAGGATTTTTGTTTGTCATGAGTGACTGCTTTTAAGAGAGTGACGTTCATTTCATATTTATTTTGTTTTTTTGGGTTTGATTATTTTCTCTATGCTGTACGAACATATTCACTTGAGTGCTCTTGAGGGTCTTGCTTCACTGAAACATCAATTTTTATTTATTTTCAGATAAAGTATAATAGGATACTGAAATATATAATATATATAATTAACAATCAGGGAGATGTCGGGAATTGTTAAAATGTTTCTTTGTTTATTTTTTTTTTCTTAATTATGGTTTCAAGTATTTGTGTGTGTGTGTGTGTGTGTATATATATATATAATTTATTTGAAAATTATAGCATAAACATGTTATAAAATCACTAAAAAAATAGCCATGTTGAAACAAAAATGGCTATTTTGTAGTGATTTTATAACAGGTTTATGTTATAATTTTCAAATAAATAATTATATTTGCTCAACTCTGTATTGAGCAATAGTATTTGTTGGTTATTGGAATTTATTCCATATACACCAATTCTATACTTGGGTATGTGTATGTGTATATATATATATATATATATATATATATGAGATTATTGTTTGAAAAATGCTACATCACTCAGCATTCAATCCCTGTAATTGTTTATCCTGTGTAGGTGTTTTTTGCTTTGAAAATAAAATCTTGTAATTGTTAAGAAAAATTTTAAAAAATTACAATCATCTTATTTTGTAGGTTTTATTTTTTGGGAAGAGTATTATTAAAGTTGTAAGGTTATAAGGCTAGAAGTTTTAACTATTTTTTCCTCTCTAATCAATCTTATTGTTATCACTGTTGTACTTCATTACTATTTTGTCTTTTTTATTGTTTATTTTTGTGCATTTCTTTGCTTTCTGTGTGATGTACCAATAAATCTGAAATATCATTTCTCTATGCAAACTTGTTGACACATTTATTTAGCCAATAAAACTGAACATTTTTATTGGTTATTTTAATATGTGAACTAGTCTTAAATATTGCCTTTCATGTGTGTATATTGTAAAATTGTGTGAAATTTGCTAAAAAAATGCAGTGTTGAAAAACCTGAGCAGAATAGATAAAACAATATAAATACACCAATGTCATACAGTAGTTTTTGATTAAACTATTGACTTCAATCCTTACTTGGTACTTTAACATCCAAGAAATATCTTTGGATATGTATATAATATGTAAATATCTTTGGATATGTATATAATATGTAAATATCTTTGATATGTATATAATATGTATATATATATGTAAATATCTTTGGATATGTATATATATGTAAATATCTTTGGATATGTATATAATATGTAAATATCTTTGGATATGTATATATATATGTAAATATCTTTTTGGATATGTATATGTATATATGTAAATATCTTTGGATATATATATAATATGTAAATATCTTTGGATATGTATATAATATGTAAATATCTTTGGATATGTATATAATATGTAAATATCTTTGGATATGTATATAATATGTAAATATCTTTGGATATGTATATAATATGTAAATATCTTTGGATATGTATATAATATGTAAATATCTTTGGATATGTATATAATATGTAAATATCTTTGGATATGTATATAATATGTAAATATCTTTGGATATGTATATAATATGTAAATATCTTTGGATATGTATATAATATGTAAATATCTTTGATATGTATATAATATGTAAATATCTTTGGATATGTATATAATATGTAAATATCTTTGGATATGTATATAATATGTAAATATCTTTGGATATGTATATAATATGTAAATATCTTTGGATATGTATATATAATGTAAATATCTTTGGATATGTATATAATATGTAAATATCTTTTGATATGTATATAATATGTAAATATCTTTGGATATGTATATAATATGTAAATATCTTTGGATATGTATATATATAATATGATAAATATAAATTCTTGGATAGTATATAATGAGAAAAGTTGAAGTTGCTGTGTCTAGTTTAATAGAAATCATTAAACGCATAAGGCATTGGTAAAGATGTCAATCCATATTGAATGCTGTATAATTACAGTGCAAATATTGGCTCTAAAATAAGCCATTGACAAACAATGGCAAAGTTGCAGTCACTGGAAGAAATTCAGTCACCAGGGTGCAGAGTTGCCATAATTCTAATTGAACTGAGATGTTATCTTCTTGCCCTAATTAGCAGGTAATATATAAACAGACTGTAAATATATTGTCTTTAACTTAGAAGAGAGTGATTAACTTGCTGAGCTTTTAGACAATTGCAGCTGGTATAATGGATAGCAGTTTGGAATGAGAACTTAGATAACCTAGTTCAAATTTCAGTTAGGTTTGTTACATTAAGTTAGTATCAAAAGCCTTTGGGAAATCTAGGAATCCATCTCCTTCCCCCAGCTATGGGTTAAATAGTAGGACTCGTATCTAGAAAAATCGTTGTTATTCACAAAAGAATTGCTAATGCAATATTGACTTGTAAAAATTATTCTGAGTTTGTCAGAACAGAATTTGATATAAACAGTTTTATTTTTTGTAAAAATGATAAAATCATATAAACAAGTTTATGTAAGAGGGTGGTGAAAAGTTTCTAGTTTGTTCAAAGATCTCTTCCAAAAACTAAATCTGATATTTAATCATTTGGTCAGATTTTTGAAAGTGAAGTGGTCTGAGAAACTTTTTTTTTCTCTCTCGCCATTATTTTACTGTCTAATTAGATTTCATTCAGTTATGTACCTATTTACTAGTTCAATCTATGGTATTCTTATCATCCTTTTGTAGAAGCATGTTTCTGTTATCTTGTCTTCACAATAATATATAATTCACAATCTTTTGAAAAGATATACTTCAGGCAGAAATTAGGGTGTGGCATCAGTTCAAGGAAGTCATTGTTTTTTTTTTTTTTTTTTTTTGTCCCCCCCAATCCCTTTCAAACAATGTTTCTGAATATCATCTCTGAATATCATGTTTGTCAGATAATTATTTTATTCTTACAATATTGCCAAAAGGGAAGTTTGGAAAGATGCCAACAAAAAAATATGTAGCCAAGATGATTTTTCTAATATTTGTTGTTTTCCTGATTACTGTGTTAACATTATTAAATACAAAATTGTGTTCTTAATAAAGTCTAATCAGGCTGGCTACAGAATGAAACAAATCTTAGATATTTTGAATAAATTGGGTGAAAACTGTAGTATTTGTTCATATAGCATCATGTGCAAATGTTAGTGAATATATATTATTTCAATGTTTTATGTGTAATGTTTCCTTATTTATTTGGATTTAATTCATGATGTCTTGAATTCACAAATCTTGGGTTAGCACAGCACTAAAATTAAAACCATGTTACTAGCAATGGTTTGTGAGATAACCAACCATTGAATTATTACATGTACCTATGTGAAAGAGATAATGTGTGTCCATAAATATGTTTCTCTATATATTCTATCCTCTTTGCTGTTACAACTCTGTGTGTGGAGATATTGAGATTTATATTTTGTGGGTAGGTTGCCAATGAACTTGGCAAAATGCATTTTGTCTTTGCAAATATCAAAATTGAAACTTGATATCAGAAGGTATATAGTGCTTATCGATGTTAACACATTGCCAAATTTCTCAAAATGTGTATTTAAACAAGAGCAAAAGCAAATATTTTGACTCTGAGGCCAACTTTTCGGTAAGACCAAAATCCAAGTGAGACTTGGAATGAACAAAACACACTTGTATTGTTCAATGTTGTTTCAAATGTTATTTTGGCTGATGATATTTGCAAATCCTTGCAATGTGAAATGGAATACAGGATTGACTCCAGCTTTCTTTTCTCACCAATGAATTTCCTGTCTGTTTTGTCAGAACAGAAAATAGCAGTTCACATATAAATGCAAGTGCCTTAATAAGCTCATAGCGTAACTTGAAATTGAATGAAATATGATCTGAAATGTTCACTGTATATGATTATCATTCATCACTTTCCTCAACAATGTCCATATTTTGAAAAATAAATATTTCTTGCATAAAATAAAAGCCTTTTCATCATTAGATCATAAACTCCTTGTTGATGTATATATAGTGTAAGTGTGTGTGTGTGTGTGTGTGTGTGCACAATGAACAAATTTTTACTCCCCCATTTTTATGCCCCCTTGTATGGGATTGCATGATATCTCAGACTGATGGGCCAGTACTCGATATCATGAAATAAAACACAGCTTCTCAGTAGATATTTAATAAAACATAGTATTTATCAGAACAATCTATTTTCAGTATGGACAGACAAAAATTTTACTCGTATACAAAATGCACCTCCTGAACTTGTCACATTTCAAATCTTGCACAATTTGAATTGAATTTTATCAACAGAAAAACCCTGTTTTATTTCATTATATCAAATGCTGGTCCATCAGTCCGAGATATTATGCAATCCCATACAAGGGAGCATAAAAATGGGGAGTGAAAAATTGTTCACTTTGACATATGCGCGCACACACACACAGAGAAAAATCAATGACAGTCAAAAATGTGTTTTTCATCTAATGTGTTTTGTCTTTTAGGAATTCATTGGACTAAAGTGATGGTTGCATTGATGTGATTACACATATGCATGAAGGTGAGAGCATGCTGAAATTTTAAATTTAAAGTTTTTTTTTTTTTTTTTTTTTTTTTTTTTTTAATTTAAAATTTCAGCATCACCTCTCCTTCATGTGCATGTGTAATCACATCAGAGCACTTTAGTTCAATGAATTACTAAAGGATGAAATGCATCGAATGAAAAGCTTTCTTCGACTTTGTCGTAGATTTTTCTAAAATTTATTCCTGTATATAAAATTTATGTATCATTTTTCCTATTGAGTGCAGAATTTTCTTTTATAAGATTTGTTGGATAATTTAGGCCAGTAGATGAAAATACATATACTATTTAACAAATAGCGTCTACTCAAATATAGGAATCAACTTGAAAAAAAAAAGTGTTTTAGTAGTATTAATAATAAATATATAAGGGGGAGGCTATAGTTGTTCCAACAAGAGAAATGTATATTTTAAAGAGAAGAGAGAAGCCGCAAATGTTTCTGGCTATAACGTGGATTTAAAAATATATATATATATATATATATATATATATATATATATATATATATATATATATATAAAAAACACATTATAACCAAAAACGTTTGCGGCTTCTCTTTTTTTTATATACCCACACCTTCTAAAAAAAAAAAATAATTTTTTTAATCTGACATTATTTCTTATTACTACAAACATTTTTAGTGGATATCTTTGAGCATACATTTTATTTCCCTCTCATGATGTAAAAGATGTCTATCAGACTCAGCAATAGAAAGTCCTTTCAAAAGAAAATGTACTTTAATAAGACTTTGTTACCTAGGCCAGGTGATGCTAATTACTGTTTTTTTTTTTTTTTTTTTTTTTTTTAAGCCCCCCTTCTGATGTTTGGTTAAATTTTCAGAAGTTGGTTTGTTGAATACTTTTCACATCTCCCTGTATTTTCCAATTTTCCATGCTATAAAAAAAAGCATGTGATTTTGGAGATTGCTATTCTTTCATGCCTTATGACTATCCAGTTAGAGCTTCTCTAAAGTTGGATGCAGTGTAATATTTGCATTGTATTTTTATTTTATTAAAATGTGAATCTTGTATGCCGGCAAATACCAGACGTTTCTAATGTATCAAATGACATGAAGATAATGTAATTAAGTAGGATAGAAATATTAAATTTGACAAAAATGGAAGTGTTTTGACCTACTTGACTAGCTTGTTTGAGTTTGCCAATCTGTTTGGGTAATTTGCATTGAATTTACTCTCGTTCTCATGGAATCATTTGAAAACCCTTGTCTTTGCAGCTTTGATAGTTCATACTTTGAAAATGCCAATCCTCTCTCAAATTGTGAGTATTGTCATTTGCTTTTACCTTTCACAAAATAACCTGCTTTGCATAAGGACAATTGGTGGGTGAATGGCTATAGGAATTTTGCCAATGTTAAAAAGATCTGCTTGCCTTAAAATTCTGGTTTTTGGCTGGCTTTTGAACCCTGACCACTGGAGATGATGGGCAATATGCCACTTAACCAATCTAACCCTTCCCAGCATGCCTAAGTGATCTGACTAATCAAAGCAAACCACAAAATAAGCTGAAACAACTCACATCTTTCAAGCTTAATAAGCCTCCCCCACACTACCAGCAATGAAATCTAAAGGCAGAATGTACATAAATTTAGCTTAATCTGGCAAAAGGCCACAAATGTGGAGCAAATTTTCATTGCAATTGTAATGACCTACATGACTTAGCAGAAACAACTGTGCTCACCTGTAGCTGTGAGAGACATGAAAAGCACTTTTAAAATAATAAAAAAAAAGTGTTCAATTTCTCACCTACTTCTTGCATAGGCATTCTGCTTGTTTTCGTTGGCTGAGAGCAGATCAGGAACAACCAAGTTGATGGACTTCCTTGTCTTTCATTAAAAACTTTTCCTGTTAAGGAGTGGGTTTGAAGAGTGGAGTATTTTTCACTTTTAGCTTAATAAATTTCATGTTCCTTTAGTTGAGCATTGACAATGTCTTGTTAAAAAAATGAGGCCATAATTTGCTGTTGGGAATAAGTGGACATGCTCTGGACATGGTATGATGGGTCACATGCAATAGCTTCAGTTTATAAAAGGAACTGATGCTCAAAATTTCTTGACAAAGGATTTAAAAAAAAAAAACAAAAAAAAAACTGCAACTCCCCCCCCCTTTTGTGCATGTGTAAACATGCTGTTGCATTGTTGATGAAGCTAATTACTTGAATGAACCAATTATAAACCATGTTCTCTTGGTTTTCTACTGAAATAAATTTCATAAATATCTTTGTACATGCTTTATAAAACTAAATGCACGAACCATGTTCCCCAATCTCACTGATTATATCACATTTTTGTTGTTTTACTAAAACTCTTGTTGGTTCTTTGTTTTATTTTTTTTTTTTTTTAAATCTTTTATTGGATGTGCTGGTTTCAGCTTTGAAATTTTTAGTAGATGGTCCTTTATATTTTAAGCACTATGTTGTCATACCCTTAATATAGAGTGGCAACTTTTGTATTTTGAAATGTCAAATTCCGTATTCTATGACGATAAATTTAAATTTTCCATTTTTGTTTCAAAATCATAAAACACGTGAAAGACAGACTGTAAACAGTAAAATATACAAATATATAGTGTCTACTTACCTGTATTACAAAGTTATGCAGCCTTTTATATTACCATTAAATTTCAACATTAAGAGTTGCTTGGTGCATTTCTCTTGTCAACATTTCCCATCTGTCGGCAAGAAAATTATTGTACTGCAAGAATGAGTGCTCACAGTCCATGGATGTGGTCCTTGTCCATATCAAACCCATAGCTACTTTACCCAAATTGGGGATTTGATGGGTAATAGATTGCCTGCCAGTATACGTACAAATCCAGTTTTCAGCAGCCTTTGCTGCTGTGATGTAAACATCTCATAATTTGTGGATGGAGTTTCAAGTTTTGTGAGAACTGAGTAAGAACCAATATCAGTGGAAATTGTGCCATTACTGCAGGGATAAAAAAATCCTGCACAATTTATAAAACCGCATTTGAAGGCTGGACATTCAATATTTTCTAGTGATTAATATAATGGTGGTGATGATGTGGCTGGTGTTTGAAAATGTTTTTTATGCCATTAACAAAACATTGACTTTGTGAAGATACTCGTCCTACACAAGATCTTCCCAGACAAAATTCACCCAATGTGTATGGCATTAAGGAATGTTTTTTTTTTTTTTTTTTTTTAAGATTACAAATGCACTCTTACAATATGCAACATTGTCAGTCACAAAACAGCAGATGTTATTGTAGTCTATTCCAACATTTGACTGCGTCTTCAAAACTGTCTGACTCAATGTACGTGATTTTTTCCATGAAGATGACGTCTACCAGGTATAGTTTTCCAAATGATCAACTACCATATTCAGTATGTTTTTATCACGACAGTCTGTCATTTCATTTGCAACTGATACCAATTGGTCAGTTTTTTTTTTTTTTTTCTTCAGAACCGAGTAATGCTTATTAAAAAATAAGAGGCATGTACATCTGACAAAGATTTTCCTGTGTTGTGATCGCACCTCCTTGGGGACAATACTTCTTCAAAAATAGTTTCATTTTTGTATGTGTTTTTTTTTTTTTTTTTTTTTTTATATCAATGTATATCATCTTATGCAAAAAATTGTGTTAGAAATCCCCTCATTCTTCTATACTAGTGGTCACTGCTTTTCCAAATAATGTGCATTGTTTTTTCTGGGCAACTTTCCCTTTTGAGGCATTTTATTTTATTTTATTTTTTTTTTTATTTATTTATTTATTTATTTATTTATTTATTTTTTTGTTCTTCAGCCATTTCTGATGATCCACAAGCATGCTCCTCAGAGTTCAATTTATGGTGTGTTGACAAAAACTTCAAGATAATTTACCATCATGATAAAAATCATCATGAAAAGCTGGTTCTTCAGTTCTGTATTTTGCCAAATGTGTGCACCTACTAAGTTTGCTAGCTTTTTGTTTACTCATTATGAAAGATAATCAAACCGGCATTTAAAAAAATCTAATTTAATTACAAAACAAACAACAACTTTTATTTTTACTACCCTTGACGACGTGTGCCATGCTATTCATATGCTAATATCACACATGGGTATTTGCCCTATGATGACCGGTTTGGCTAGGTTAATATGAATTAGGTTATGGTACTTGCTCAGTACTGGGATCAGTAGTTGAAAATACCTCATGTTATTTATAGAATGACATGTTGCAGCAATATAGCTTCTAGTGCTTGCGCATAAGTGACTGACTTCCTTATGTATTTGTCAAATTCCAGCTTAGGAATTTTACATTTTACCAGTGGAATGTACAAAGTTTTGAAGCAATGACAATGGATTTGGCAGGCCTTCTACAAAGTACAAACTACGGTTATGTTAATAGTTCGGTAAATTTAGAAATAAAAGGTTCTGATTTTCATGATGGTAGCAAAAATCCCACCATTTGCCATTTTCTACTTTATTTCTGTGTCTTTTTTTTTTTTTTTTTTTTTTTTTTTTTCTGTTTTCCATATTGTGGAGAATGTCACTTTACCTTAATATGCTTGTAAAAAAAAAAAACAAAAAAAACCCCAAAGGCGCAAACATTGCAGTTTTCTGTAGTGAAGTAATCTTTTGCTAGATTAAAATTAAATCATTTCACTCGCACTAATTGCTGTAGACATTCAATGCTTCAGCCTATTAGCCTTGTTACTCAAATATCTTTTCCGTATGAATCAAGTTTTTCTAGTATTTCAAGTAGGTCTTTATATTGTTGGACTATATCTTTGAAATAGAGGTATGTGTTTTTTTTTTCTTTTAAGTATATGTATTGCTTGCTCTAGTAGCTTTCTGATAATAATATAGCATTTCTTGTTCCAGTGTTTTAACAAAATTATTGTTCTTGCCCTATTTCCTGTTTAATTCTGCTCCAATCACTGTTTATTAGAACTCTAACAATAAGTTATGTTTCTTGTTACAATGATTGTCTAATAGAGTTGCTATTCATTTACACCTGTCTTCTTTGTCATTGATATGACAGAGCTGACATCTAGTATTTTGTCACTGTCATAAATTAAATTTATGTTGGTAATCTTATTGATTCTGAAATCATCTAAGACTAAGTGTATCTCTATTACAATCCCATCAGATGTTGCTCCTTTTGTCCTGTTCATCTTGGACGGTGCTAATCTTACCTCGGGTTTTAGTATGGCTCTTGCTTCCATGTGTCTTTGTAGATTTTCCTCTTTTGTTCTCATGGAGTAATTCTACAATGTATTTGTTTCCGTCTTTATTCAGAATGTTTCCATTTTAAATTTTATGCATCTTGTGTATGAGTTTTCTGTCAAGCTATTTTACCTTTTTATGCATTGCCTGCTTCATCTCTATTTTGTAGGGATTGTACCTTGGAATACTTATTGAACTATGTATACATTTGGTTGGCTACTCTTATTTTCCCAGCCCACCCATCTTCTAGGGCAGCTATCCAATTGCTGTCACAGACATATCCACTGGTAGTTTATACTGCAATACTATGCTGAGTAGGTCTTACATTTCTTAGGGGGAAAAGCACATAATCTGTCATGATCAACACTTTGAACAATGAAAGGTCATGATGACTTTGTGCTTGCACAACCATTGATTTTTGACTTCTGAACAGTTCTGTCTACCCAATTTCACTCACAAGGCTTGTGTCAACTATGATATGGTTTTCAGGCACTTTGAAAAGATGACACATGCTGGAATCACCTTCCACAGATCAATAACATCAAGAAGTCACCTTTTATGACAAATATGTATATTGCTGAAAGCATCTCTGCCCAACCAGGAAAGCATATTAGATTTTAGAAAGGGAATTAAACTAGTATTTGGCTATATTTCTGAGATGAGGTATTATGTACATTATTTACATTATTAGGACTATTGTCCTCATCTTTGTTGCTATATTTATCACAACATTTCGGCCATTGTATGCTTCGGCCTTCTTCAGTGGTTGAAATGTCGAACTGAACCCTTTATTTTGCTCGTTGAGGTAGACTGTTCTAGTTCCATGTGCCATGTCTAATGGATGTCAGTTATCAGTTATCTCCTGTTAATTCCCCTCTCCAAGTTCTCCACTGCCTTAACCAGGTATTGAACTCATAACTCCTTGGGTCCTGTCACTGGATCTAACCAATGCCTTTATCCACTGTGCCATACCCTTAAGTGAGTGAAATAAAGGGTTCAGTTTGACATTCCAACCACCTGAAGAAGGCCAGTGTGTGCAATGGATGAAACGTGATAAATATATCAACAAAAATGCGGACAGTAATCCGAATAATGTAATATTAAACCAATGTTTTTTCATTATCCCTGTGTGTGTATGTGTGTGTGTCAAAATTGTTAAAAAAACTTTCTTTTTAAGAAAATTTTTCAGTTAAATGTCAAATATTAATATATTGATGCCAAATCTTTCAGTCTTTTTTCTTTGTCAAGGCTATATAATTTCCCATTTGTATAAACCAGGACCCTTATTTTAAGGTAAATCTGACATTTGTCTTAAAATATTTGAAGACATACCATGTTAAGAGTTTCTTGGAATCTTTTGTACTTTTATTCAATCAGCCCATCATCATTCCATTACACAATTGTTGTTTTTTTTTTTGTTTTTTTTTAAAATGGTATTTTGTTTGGTATTTCTTTTGTGTTTGTAATTTTTTTTTTTATTTGCTTGGTTGTCAGTCTGGATGTTCAAGACATGAAAAACACAAACAAATGCACTGTACTTTCTTTTGAGAAGCATTGTGACTATTGTTGCTTTTATATAACAAGCATTCTCTTAACACATATAGTATGTATTCATTTGAATACAAATACTTAGTGCAGCTTGAATTAATAGATCAGATGGAAAAAAAACTTGATATGGTCAGAGATGGAAATCACCTATTTATTCATTTTATAGGCCAACTTGGAAATTTTTTTTAAGATGTTAATATGGCCTTTTCTTTACGGAATAGTCTTGAAATTTTACCATTTATTATTAAATCTTCAATATTTTTTTTGTACATGAAAGTTTTGCTTTTATTTTTTCCATTTAGAAGAGAATGTAGACTTTAATGTTCTGCTATTGGACATGCTTTTCTTTTTTTTTTCCCCCAATAATTTTTTTCTTTAATCATTTCACTTCAAGCAAGGCAATAAAGTTACTAGGATGCAAGGGGTTACTGAGTGTTAGAATATGAGAAAAATTGCTATTTAGGAGAGAGGACAATAAAAGAACAGAAATTAAGACAGAAGATTACTATTGACATTGCATTAAAACTTTTGTAGATTAAAGTTGACTAGGAAACGAGAAACTGGAAGAGTTCCACAAGCAAGAAGTATAATAGAAGAAACTGTATAGAATTTACATCTAGCCATTTCAACTATAACATGATGAGACCTTGCTACCAGTCTAGTACTGCATTTGATAAAATCTAGGTACCATTGTTCATCAGAACCATTGTTTTATCGTTATTACATTTCAGCCATTGTACCCACCTGGCCTTCATCAGGGAATTTCAAAGTGACCCCTTTAATGTAGGAGAGTAGATTGTTCTTATTCTACTGATCATGCCTAGGGATATCTCTTCTAGTTACTTTAGTACTGTTCATGTACTGCTCCCTCAGTTTCTACAGAGTCTACTGCCTGACCATGAGATTGAACTCACAATTAATGTCACCAAATTTATGAACCAATGCTTTAATGCATTAGAGTAGCCCAGGTATGGTCAGCAGAATGAGAACAATCTACCCCTATAGATTAAATAAAGGGTTCAGTTCAAATTCTGAAACTATGCATGACTTTTGAATTTTCTTTTCATTTCATTCCCATTGATAAACAAGAAAAAAAAGTGTCCTTTCTCTTACCTGTTATTTATTAAACTTTAGTCACAGGTCACAAGTATGGGATATCCAATGAGGACTGAACTCCTTATTAAGCAGTAATGGTCAACAGGATCAATCATTACTTCAGCTCTCCCCTATTTCTCTCTTACCTGTGGTTCCTAAAAAATAAAAAGGACCAGTTATTTTGCTAACAGTTCTTTCAATGACACTTGTATTAAAATATATTTAAATTTATATGATGAGATGAATATCAAATGGTCTTGCTGTTCACTAGTGACAAGTGTGGCTCCATTCCAATATAGTTGGGATCTTTAAGAGGGTCACAATCTGGGGAAAGAGGATCATTGAAGTAAATGTGTGTGTGTGTAATTGATGTCAAATATAAAGTGAATAAATTTTTAATAATGGATAAAATGATTTTGTGACTTCTCAGTTTTTAGGTTCTATACAAGAATCCAACAAAAGTATTTCATTACTTCTTGGAGTTCCTTATATAAAAGAATTCAAATTGGTGTAGATAGAGATGACAAGTTCTTAAAATGCTTCATATACCTTTGTTTGCATATCCACAAGTTAAATGTAATCCTGAAGTCTCCTGAAAACTTTTATGGGGGAACAAAAAACAGTCTATTTGGAGTTTTGTATGTTAGCACAATTGAAAATTATGACCCAATGAAATTTACAAAAAATATCATAACCTGTATAATGGATTGTTCATTATAATTGACCACTTCTTTCTTACTTGATAAAGTTTGAAGTCACTTGAGAATAGGGTGTTTACAAACTGTGTATATGTATACAAAATATAAATGTTGAACAAATAATGGGAGATAACCTACTGTCTAGCTGGGTTCATTCCTCAGCATGGTTGGAACTCTGAAAAATCAACAAGAGTCTGACCATTAATGACATAATTTTCTTTTCTTTTTTTTTAAATTTGGTACACTTGTAGAGCTTCATGATAGAAATTGAATGGTATCTATTTTGTATCTCTCTAGATCAAAGGGTTCCCTTTGACCCTTGCTAAAAAGGTGAATTTTGGAAAATAGTAACAAAGTTTAAATATCACTACCTCAGTTATTTTTTCACCCACAAAGCTAAATTATATACCATTTTAAAATAATTAGATTATCTAAAAGGTGATCTAATTATTTATTTATTTATTTTTTGCTTAAAGGTCAAATAAGATAATTTGACTATAACCTTTAATTTCTCAAAAAATGGTTCTTTAATTATAATTTGACATCAAATTTATCTGCTTTATGGCAAAGTGTGTACTAAATTTTGTGGTGGACTTTTGACTGTAGACTGAATTATAAGGGCTTTACTGAATTGGGCCAAATTCAAAATGGTGGATTTTAGTATTTGCTACTATATGCTACTCCCAATATGTTCATGTTGTATATCTTTAGAAAGCTTCTTGAATGCTGATTAATGTTCACATAAGAACTATAATCATAAAATGAACAGAATTTATTTTGGTTAAATGTTGACCAATTTGGTGGGAAATAAAGAACCTTATTTTTATTTTTTTTTTTTTTTACATTTTTATTATACAAATACATTTTTATATGAAAAAATGACAATGAAAATAATTATTTAAAAAAAGTGTCCTGAACTAATCTTAAGTTAATATGAAAATATGCAACAAATGATGTTAATGGTTAACATTTTTGTTGATATTTGACATGGTACACTAAATGCACAAAACAACCAAATTTTCAGTATTTTTATATATATATATATAGTTTTGGTCTGAAAAGGTGATACATTAAAATGAATATTTAAGAAAAGATTCCTAACATTTACATAGAGATTAACATGCAAACTTATTTTTCTTGGAATATATGTTTAAATAGAAAATAAAAATTTGGATATGCAAACCACTTACTTTTTCATTCAAAATGTATGACAAACTGGAAAAAGTTTTCTTGTGACACATTATATCCCTTAAGGCTTCATTGTACTAAATTTGTTATGTTGGTGTGACTGCACATGAACGAAGGAGTGTGAATATTTTTTATTCTTGCACCAACATAACAAGTTTAGGCGGACGTCCGAAAAGATGAAATACATCACCCAAAATCTTTTTACCCACTTTGTCAAACATTTTTCTCCAATATTGTTCTTGATATCTAAAACAAATATATATTGTTATCTTGTATGTATGTGTATATATATATATATATATATATATATATATATATATATATATATATATATACACACACACACACACTGGGCTAGTATCACACTTAAGAAAGCACAAATAAAATGTTTTTCCCTTACCTGATTTTCTCCACAATAGCCCCTGCTAGCATGCATAAGTATAAAACAAAAGTCTTTTATTATGCAGTTAAAGAGAACAATGTATCTCCCTACCTATAATAAAAAAAAAAAAAAAATAAAAAAAAAGTCCTAAATCAATAAGGATGATTGCACTTAGCCAATTAAATCTTTTTTTTATCATCAATAATCTTTTCTATATTGTAAAAGCAGACTGCAATGTTATCAGAAATGAAATCACTCAAAAAAAAAATTAGTATTTAAATAAACATCAATGGCTGGTATTGAGGAGTCTCTCCATTTTGTAAGCTTGTTTCACCATCAGACAAACAGTAAAAAAAAAAAATATTTAAGCGAAAGTTTTTATAAGATAAATTGAGAATAATCAAGGAAAAAAAAAATTAGAGGGGCTCTTTACTGGTGTGCAGGGTGCATGTTTGCTCTTACTGTAAAAACATGGCTCCAAGTTGAACGATGAATTCGACTTTATTGGATGTTACTAAAATGGCCATGACACCCCTGTCATTTTGTAGGTGTATAGCCCAACATTCACAGGTAAGTTATTGCCTTGCATAAATCTTAGCAATCATGTCTGTCAATGAAAAAAAAAAAACTGGTTAAATTTAATCTAATTGCTTGTACGTCTTTTTATTGCTTCCTGGTTTGTCTGTATGTCGGAAGGATAATTTTTTTTTTTTTTTTTTTTTTTTTTGTTATTGTTGTTGAAGGATGTCGTAAAAGGTTGTTTTTTTTTTTTTTTGTTTTTTTTTTCATCTACTTTTAGCTTTAATGAAATGAATTTACACATTAAGTAGCATTAATTATTGCTGTTAGAGTGTAGTATTAAGAATGACCATTTATCATTAATCTTGGAGTAGTCAAGATTAATTGCTTGTGGATGTACTGATATAAAATATATCTGGCATGGTTGGAAAATGTTATATAACCAGGAGGATCTATATTTAACAAGCAGAATTCATGACCTTTTATAAATTCTTTTTCTCTTACTACTCCTTTTTTATTTTAAATATTGGGTGGCTTGTATGTGTTGCTTTCTTTTCTCATATATATATATATATATATATATATATATATATATATATATAAAATGAATTATAGAAATATAAAACTTGTCACTTCTCTAATTGATGTTATAATTAGCACCTCTACTCCAGAGTTTCATAGGTGAGCCTTTGTATAATTGTTCAATCCACTCGTCGGGAGATATCAGCAAATGTCTGGACACTCCTGTCTACTAGAGCTGCTTGCCAATCTCTGTTACATATACCTGCTCAGGTACATTTGTATTTCTTCAACCATTACAGAGCCCACTTGTGATTTATACTGCAACTATGTTGAGTGGGCCTCAACATAGCTGCAGTTACAATTTCTGGGAGAGTGTATAGTTTGGCATGTTCAGGAGTTTGAATAAGGCCAGTTCGAGCACACAAGATATCCCTAAAATTTGTGCTCATATTAAGGCAACTATTGACGGCTTCAAAACAGTTTTGTCTACCTAATTTCATTTGTAAGGCTTGTGTTAAGGTGTGGTGTGCTTTTCAGGCACTTATTAATAGTGCTGCATGTTCGGATTGCATCTCCAGACCAATAACATCAAGTATTCACCTCACTGATAAACTAAATATGGTAAGATTCACCCCCTCAGTCTCCTGGTCAGAAAGCAAATATTCTAGCCACCCGGTTCTACACCCAGATAACATATGATGGCTGCTAGCTCATTTTCAAGTATGACTCAAAATATGTCATTGTAACATGTTTAGTGGTGCCTTGAACGCATATGATTCTTCAAACTGGACAAACCTTTAGAACCTATACTACAAAGTTGGTAGGCATGAGGCACAAACGTTTAGTTGTCATTAGGTATAGTTTTGTGATGTTTGCATGTCTTTTCATTTAAAATGTGTGCACATAAGTATATACACACACACACACACACACCTTGTGCCTTCTGGCCTTCATTTATGCATGTTAATCAGCGTAACATACAGGGAATTCAAACTGGGCACTTTATAGGGTAGATCATTTTCATTCCACTGCCTATATGATTTCTGCTCAGTTTTTGTATACTGCCTGACTCAGGGATTGAACTCACAATTACTACATCACAATTCACAAACCAATGCTTTAATCCACGAGGCTAATGTCCCATGGCGTAATAACAACACAGATGAGGACAATAGTCCACATGTAAATAGTAGAAATATACAATATATATCATACACAGTTTAATTTTAAAATAATTTTCTATTTTTATTTCTTTCACAAATAATTTATATAAAAGAAAGTTTTTACTGAATGTGTGTGTGTATGTGTGTATGTATGTATATATATATATATATATATATATCTCAAATATGTGAAGTTCAATTTATATTACAATGAATCATTCATACAAAAAGTAAATTAGTAAAGTTAATGATATAAAATGGTGAAATCCCTTTGCTAAAAAATTTTTAAAGATGCATTAATCATTTGAATGTTATGATCCTTGTTTTTTAAAATTATATGTTGTATAAAGTCTTTCTTAAATATGCAAGTATCATAACATTCATCAAGTGATTGGTAGGTTAATGCATCTTTAAAATTTTGTTAGCGAAGGGATTTCGCCATTTAATATCATTAACTTTATTAATTTTTGTATGAATGATTCATTGTAATATAAATTGAACTGCACCATATGTTTGATTTAAAAGAACTGATCTGACATGCAAACTTTCAGGAAAACGACTGAGATATTACTTATTGAATTATTTAGTTCATGCCACATTGACTGATAAACTCCTACAGCAAAAAAATTCTTAAACTGCCATATTAGGAAAAAACGCACTCACTCAAATTTAAAAAAAAAAAAAATTCAACTTTAGTGTTGCGACTATACGCTCCAAAAGTTTCTATCTGTTATCAATAACACATTTCAAAAAAACAAAAAAACAAAAAAAAAACATATTTTGATTCAGTATCTGTCTATATTTCTGAGATGAGGTATTATGTACACTATTTACATCGTTCAGACTATTGTCTTTTTGTTGCCATATTTATCACAATGTTTTGGCCATTGTATGCTCCGGCCTTCTTCAGGTGGTTGGAATGTTGAACTGAATCCTTTATTTTGCTCGCTGGGGTGGACTGTTTTAGTTCTGCGTGCCATATCTAATAGAAGTCAGTTATCAGTTATCTCCTGTTAATTCCCCTCTCCAAGTTCTCCACTGCCTTAACTAGGTATTGAACTCACACTCTTTGGGTCCTGTCACTGGATCTAACTAACACCTTTATCCACTGTATTATGGCAGAAAGTTCACAAACTAAGAATTGGGTTGAGTCAGATGAAAGTTAGAACCTGTCTATTTTATTGGCTTGGAAGACCTCCCAGCATGCATTTGTGTGCTTCTACCTATAAATTGGGGAGTGGCAAGTGTTTTGCAGTCATTCCTATCATAAAATGGAACCATCCATTGTGATGTAGTGTTCATCAAGGGACAAGTCTTTTCAAGAAACTATAACCAAATCATTAAAAATGCTTCAGAATCAAGTTGGCTATGTCCAATTGTGATATTGTTATTGGTTGGCATTCAAACATTTTGGTATTCACTTGTCTGAAATCTGTATCCACACTAGCTTCTGAGTACTAAACTCAATGTATTCTTTGGATATCTAGTTTCTCAAAAATTCTTCTGGCTGAGATTTCTTGATCAGCCAAAATCACAAACAGGATTAATAATTTTAGATGACACCATTGAAGGCTACCCATCTCATGTTGCCTATTGAGTCTCAAAATTCCATTTTAAAAGTTTGCACTCAATTTCTTCCCATTTGAGTATGATGAACACCCAATGTTGGCAACATGCACTCATGGATTTCCTTTGGCGTTTTCTACTCCAGAAACAGCAATTTTATCATGACTTTGAGTTAACTCTTGCAAATTCTACAATGCTGTTTCCATTGATAGGGACAAAAATAACTCTGATTTTGATAAGTGAGTCTGGTTGGTAACACCTCGTATGAGTCTTTTTATTTAGTTTCTTTTCCTCTCTCTCTCTCTCTCTCTCTCTCTCTTGTGTGTATATATATATATAGTACAAAATTTTCTTTACAACAGAAAATGTTAGGTGATCTCTGATCTGCATTGCTGATATCAAACAAATGAAGTGCAGGGCATGGAATATTGTAACATAATTTTTGTTTCTTAGAAAATTTAAATCTTTATGCTTAAGAGATTTATTTTCTTGACTGAATTGTCTGTCTATATTTCTGAGATGAGGTATTATGTATGCTATTTACATAATTCTGACTATTGTCACCATATTTATTACGACGTTTTGGTTGTTGTATGCTCTGACCTTCTTCAGGTGGTTGGAATGTCGAACTGAATCCTTTATTTCGCTCACTGGGGTAGTTAGATCCAGTGACAGGACCCAAAGAGTATGAGTTCAATACCCTGTTAAGGCAGTGGAGAACTTGGAGAGGGGAATTAACAGGAGATAACTGATAACTGACATCCGTTAAACATGCACGTGGAACTAGAACAGTCTATCCCATTAAGCGAAAAAAAGGGTTCAGTTCGACATTCCAACCACCTGAAGAAGGTCGGAGCGTACAACAGCCGAAATGTAATAAATATGGCAACAAAGATGAGGACAATAGTCTGAATAATGTAATTTTTTTTTTGTGTGTTTTTCCCCTTAACACATTTCATCTATACACCCCATTGCATTCTTCAGGTGTTCTAGAAAATTGTGAAATCAAGATTTGTCAATAGGAAACCTACCTGGAGAAGACCGGAAGGTACATAGCTGAAATGTTGAGAAAAACAAACTAAACAACAAAGATGAAGAATTTTGTTCAACCAAACATATACAATGAGCTCTGCTCTCTTGACAATATTAAGAAATTCTACATAGCATAAATGAGTTACAGATAAAAATGGTATATTAGCACATAGCTTTGATATAAAAATTCCTACACAGATTGCACTAAATACCTCAAGTGGTTATATAAAAATCCCAAGAGCTGGGTACACGTCAGTTACTGGTGTTGAAATATTGAAATGTTTACTGATGATTTTTTTTTTTTTTTTTTTTTTTTTTTAATTTTTAAACAATAATCATGATCTTTGTTGGCATATGGAGAGCTTTGACATATTTTGTGTAAATGTCTGTTAGCCTTTTAGAACTTGTAAAAATCCTATATTGTTTCATATCTCTTTGTATTGGTTGCAGAATTAAGTTCATAAAGCAAAATAATGAGGCTGTTTACAAACACATGAAGAGAACTGAGATTTACCGAAAGCAATTTTAGTCATCATTTGAAGTCCACTCACATGACTAAGCAAATGACTTGTCAAAGGTTCAGTCTCTGCCAAAGAAGTTTGCTTGTTGACTTTCTCTTTACATAATGTCATTTTATACATTAGTCATATTTTTGCTCCCTAAATTTCGCCATTACAAGGCTCGAGAGCCACTCAAGGGAGAGGGTTGTATTATGTTGCAGCTCAGACCAGGCACAAGGTTCATTGACAGGGTGCAGTTTCTTGCAGTCAAACACTTGTAGCTTAAAAATTACCCTTTGGCCAGATTGTTACCCACGAGTGAAGTAGAGATGAGGCATAAGTGAGAGATGTGCACAGTTCAGTGGACATTGTCTACGTCTGTTCTATGAGGCCCACTTTTATTTGCCTTTTTGTGGGATGGTCAGTTTTATAGACAACAATTGTCTTTGTCTTATATTTAAAAAAGTAATTAATCTTCCCTCAGTAACTTTCTCTCAATCTTGCGCCTCTTGCTCTATACTTGATTCTAAGTTGACTTCACTTACTATCAGTTGAAGTAAATATTTCAACCTTGGCTACATATATTGCTGCAGTTGAAATGATGATGATGAATAAGGCATGGAATATGAATGAAAGTGTTGATAGCAATAACTGTGGGGATAGATAATGATTGACCTTTGACTTGAAAAGGTTAAGATTGTAGAGTTCAAGGAAACACCTATACTGGAGTCTGTTCCAAAATGTGTCAGTTCTTTGAAAAAGCTGAGAACTACATTTGGAACACAGAGGAAATAAGGCTGATTCAACATTTACTGAATTCAAAAAAAAAAAATGTTTAGCATAGTACTCATGAAAAGAATAGGCGTCTTTACATATGGATCAACATTTATACTTTAGATCAAAGTGTATATGTAATGTTAGACGTTTATCTTTGTGGATAATATGTCAACTTTTTCAAATGCCTAGCAGTTTGACATTATTGGGATTAGTATTTCGGAAAGATTATTTCATTGCTAAAATGTAATAAAGTATTATAATATGGAAGCATTAATTGACTATCAAGCTTTCATCAAAGGGAGTAATTTGTGTATCAACCTTTGAGCTGAAAGTTTTAGTTCTGGAAAGAATAGGTAACAGATGCTACCAGGAAATACTGATTTAAGAAATTACACACTTGGTAAATCTTGTAATTTGTATGAATTAGATTTTAGAAGTACTTCACCCACTCTTAGGTTTTCTAATCTAGCTTGAATCTCCCCCCCCCTTACTCAGGTATGTAAAATTTAAACATTTTGCAGTATGCAATGAGTATCTAACCTTGAACATCTCAGCCTGTCATCTTATACTGTAACTACTGAGCCACATGAATTTTTCTTAATTTGTGTTTACTTGGATGTGTGTGTGTGTGTGTGTGTGTGGTTGGGCTGGCTTATACTAGATTATAGGAAAGTCTGACTAGATAAGAATAAAAGAGGAATTATATGGTTAATCCTTTTATTGTTCACACCCTTTGATTTTTCTGAATTCTTTTTGATGGCCTTTCACTTTACCACTGGGTATTCACCACCACCCCACACCAATTCTTCAACTCTGAATGCAGTTTTAATACCAATAAGCTTGTGATATTTATTAACTGATAATAAATTTCCACGTGTGTTTTTTGTTTTTTTTTCTTTTCGTTCTAATACCTTAAATATAATCTAGAAAAAGTATATAGATTAGGATTAAGCTATAAATAGATGTAAATATACTCATTTGCATACAAAAATAAAACTGTATACATTTGGGATATATATATATATGGGAACAATGAAATTTGATGGAAGTAATTATTTTATGATCAAATTCCTTGAAATTTTTTGGTTGTGTGTGTGTGTGTGTGTGTATATATATATATATATATATATATATATATATATATATATATATATATATATATTATATATATATTACAGTGTTTGTGTGTGTCCAAGCAACTCCTCCGTTCCCACTGGTCCGATTTCAATGTATGTAGATCCTTATTTTCCATACAAACAATTATTTTTTTATTTCATGGGTGACAGAATGGGACAACTTATAAAATAAATATAGTTTAAAGATAGGTAAATAGAAATTAGAATTAGTTACTGTTCAACATTTGAAGAATTAGAGAAACAATAGCAAATTAAGTAAAAACCTGCATTATGGAACCTATATGAATAAAATGCGAAATTGGAGCTCATTTCTCCCACAAATTCTGAGATTAAAAAGTCCCAGCTCTACTTTATAGTAATTTGGTATTTACTCTAACCACGAAGTCACGTTGTGACACAAGGTTGGTTTAATGTGGGGAGCCCGAGAGATGATAAATAAACGTGTTACAAACTACTTTATAGTAATTTACACACAGTATTTACTCTGTCTCCCCACTGTGACATAAGGTTAGTTTTAAGGTGGGACCCAAGTGTGTACAACTGGGCTAGGAATAAAAATTTGCCTGAGCTCCAGCAACTGTCAGTTGCACTGGCCTTGGTGTGAGCACCAATCTGTCTCTCTGGTGAAATGAGTGGGTGCAGCCTTGTGCAGCTGGGCACCTCTCGGTATAATTTTTCTCAGGTGTGACCATGTCCTTTGATGGAGCTGCTTCTGAGTGCACTCTGTCCAAAGACAGACATGCAACTGAGATGATAAATAAACCTGTTACAAATTACTTTATAATAAGTATTTACTCTGTCTCCCCACCAGGACGAGATGTGAGACAAGGTCTATTTTTAGGTGGCGACCTGAGCACGTTACTTTATAGTAATTTTCACGCTAAAAGCTCAATATATTATCTACTGGGCAATATCACTTTTTAAGTTTAACTAATTTGCATATTGATTTTAAGTTTTTCATTAATTAATTGTTCTTCATTACTGTTCTTTTATTTGAGGAATGTTTTGATTTTCATATCAAAAATAGTTCTGTTTAGGAATATCATCTTATATAATGCAGAATGGTGTTTGAAATTTGCATTTTACTTGGCCTTCAACAAGTTGGCATCTATTTGTAAAATTTTCCTTAACTATAACAAGCCAATTTATGAATGAAATGTTCATTCAAAATATTTGTTTCAAAGATTTCAAGTAGCAAATATATCTTACTTAAGATGCTGCACAAAACTTTGAGGAACTTGACCATAAAATCACTGTCATGCTTCTAGCAAATTGTCATGTTCCTTTCTTCCTTCACTGGTCAGCAACTCTTTCAAATTTCCAAAAATTGTGAGTAGCCCTTCATATATCTTTGTGTTTACAAATATTTCTTTCATATAAAAAGCAAAGATTTGGTAAAAAAAAATTCTGAAAAATGATATCTTATCTCTATTCTGTGTCCCTTCAGTTTCTCTCAGTTCCTCTTGTTTTCAATATATCCTGTGAGTGTCAAATGCTTGAAGCCTTCATTAAAACTTCCTTGTTTGTTACATGTCGGTCAGTGGTATTCTCAGCATCTTTTTGTAGAACCACATCTTTGTTGCTTCATCTCTTCTTTAGTGATGAGATTATCCATCATTCACTGCCATGTACAAGGATTGATATTATATAGCATTTTTTTTTTTCTCCCAGAAAATAATTGTCAATTAATTTCTTTTTAGTGAAATCCATTCTGATTTTCCTCCAAGAACCATGGCATTTATCTTTCTCTAGGTGGTGCTGAAAAGTACTTGCATTGACTGAGTGTAAAAAAAAAAAAAAAAAATTTGTGTGTGTGGGGGTATTTTTGTCAAATTTTACAAAGTGAGTTGGACCAAGAACTTTTCATCATATATACGTTCATTAACCATTGCATACATGTGGTGATGAAAGGTTAAAGTAACTTTCACTTCCCTTCCCTACTTGGTAAGCAGTAGCAAAGTAAATTGTTCAGAGTGAGTGGCAAAATTAAAATGAATGAAGGAGGTATAGGAGGTACATGTTAGAAACAAAGCTACAAGTTTTATTGGTGAGAGAAGACACCAGTAAAGAAATATACAAATATTTTTAGCAATTATTTTTTTTAATCTTAACCAGGATATGGGGAATAATTTGTTTTTGTTTTGTTGATATAAACAAATTTATTTTTTGATTGAATTTTCTATTAACAACAACAATGCCAACAAGTATAACATATAATTACCTTTTTACTTAGCAATTGGAAGACCTATGATGTTTATAAGTAGGGGAGTTTTTGCAGATGGGTTGTGATATATACTTAACACTTTATTACTTGAAGTTTGAAACTGTTATAATGTATTATAATAATATGAGGATGGTGTAATGGATAGTGGCTCAGAATGAGAAATCGGAGCTGTGTTCAAATTCCAGTCAAGTTCATAACATTCATTTATGTAAAAATATTGTTGGAAGAAGTATAAATTCTCTTTTCCACATCTATGGGTTAAATAGTAGGGTATACTTGGCTCTCTACCCAACTTCAAAACCAATATAGATACTTTAAGCAAGATCTCTATTCAGTTTCAACCAAAGTGCTTAACCAAAAGACAACTCCTTGAATGAGAGTTGTGCAATGATCCTGTAATGGATTATGAAATAACTGCTATATATATATATATATATATATATATATATATATATATATATAATAATGTGTGTGTGAAATTTAAATAATATAAAGTTGTCTGCACTGTTACTCACTACTTGTCTACTTTCAGTCACTTAGAGGAGTGATATTTAATAAATTCCATCACAAATTACTCTTCCATTTTCCATTCCCTACAAAAACATGCAATTGTTTTAATTGCCTAAACAGAAAAAGAATTTCTGCTGACAGCAGCTTTTCTCATCTAACAAGATATGCAAAGATGTTGAAAGGGCCTGGGCCAATGGTGGGGGGGACCTATCCTTCTGATAGTGGGGATGGTACAACTGGATAAAATCAGCAAAAAGTATATTTTGTATATTGCCTTGATTACAAGTAAAAAGGATTATTTCTGCTTTCACTATTAACTGAAAGAATTGAAACAAATTCTTTGACAAAAATGGCCTACAGGGTCGAAGCTATTTCACTTTGAATAAGCACCAAACTTTTATCTATGAAAATTGCAAACAAATTCATGAAAAATAACCTTATTGCAAATTGGGGGAATAAAGGCAATACATTTAAATATCAGAAGACTTTTTTTTTACAAACTAATAAACTCATTGCAAGTTTTTTTTTTTTCCTTCACTCTATTCTGTAGATATTTTTTCAGATGTGAAGGGATCTCTAACAACCCAGAAAATGGTAGCAAACATATTGATCAGATCAAACTATTTTTAAGCATTATATGTAACACACCAGATAATTCCATCCTCATTGGTATGACGAACTACATCCGGCAGCAAGGCCTCTGATCAGGAGGTTTTAGGAGTGTGGAACCACCTCTTAAGTGCTGTTGTTCCCAGGTACACCCAGATCTGGGGTGTTAACACCTGTTAGCATCCCAGCTCTGGTCAAATAGTGAACATCCAAACTGGGGTTAAAATATGAAAACACATTACAAAAAATTACAAGCGAAACATTTTCATAGTAAAAAAAAAAAAAAAAAAAAATTTACCAGCAATACATTTATTTATTTATTTATTTTTTATTTTATTTTATTTTTTTTTTTTTTTTTTTTTTTTCAAGAAAATAAAATTTTGGTATTAAATGACCCATAAAAAAAAGTTGATACATTTAAAACACACCAAGCTAATTTGAAATGACTAATTTTTCTATACAATCTGTCATTCTTTTTCTGTTAAACAAAGAAATCCATATGAGCATAACTTTTTCTAATTTTCTGCCAGTATTTCTCTAAATCTCTTACTTGGGCTTCATCCCATAGAGGGTAATGTGATTTCTTGTCCTTTTTAGTTAGACCATGTGAAATAAAGGTGCTTATTGTTAATCTTCTGATTTATTATCTCTGCCAGATCACAGGAAAAATATGGCTTTGTGATAAACTGCAAGAAGTGGGAGGTTCTTAAGAGTTCCAGTTGCCTTTCTCTTCTGGTCTACTAGAAAAGTATGACAATAACTTTTGATAAAAGAAAAAAAAATGGTGGGGGTGGGGAATTGAAATTGCCTGGGGAAGCTCATGGGATTGATGATTTTCTCCAAAACAGTCTAATTGGTTCTATATTTAAAAAAATTTAGAATCTTCAGCTTTATTTAATTTAAATTTAAAAAGGAGAGGAGTATACATTAATGTTAAAAATCTTTTTCTCTGTAATTGTTGTGACTGTTGTAAATTTTTCTTTTTGTAGTACAGAAATTCATCTTGTATTCAAGGGATAAAAGCATAAATTTTATTCTATTCTTCATTTGTGTGATTTAAAAGAAAAAAAAAAGTTACCATAATGACAACATTTTAAAAATGTTGATAGATTAAAATAGGTGGTGTATATTTGTTTTAACCAAATGAAGGACAAATGTTTAAAAAAAAACAAAAAAAATATAGAAAAAAAAGCTAAACTTTTCACTCGGTCATCTGAAGTCTGGACAAAGTAAATGTTTATATTTCGTCTTTTTAAACTTTTATAAATTTTAGGGTTTGCTTAAATGATCACTATTTGGTCATTTCTTTTTATGTACAGTTCTATATAGCCACACATAATGTCACTTTAGTGTAGGGTTGTCCCAGGTAACGCTAAAAAAGTGGTATACCCTGGAGAAAAAAGTCCCCAAATTGATAAAAAAAAAAATTTTAACGTGTAAATGATTGTTAAAATTAAAGAGGGAAGACCAAGGTATTTTTTTAATTATTTTAAAAAATTTTTTTTTCATTTGCAGCATATTTTAAATTTAGTTTGAAAATCTTGTTTTTTTTTTTTTTTTTTTTTTTTTTTTTTTAGGTCAAAAATTAGGTAATATTAGCATTTTTTTTTTTTTTTTTTTTTTTTCATTTTCAGTTGGAAAATACACATTGATTTGGAAAATCTTGCAAAAATCAAGTACTTGTTGGATTTTTATGAAACTTTCAGAACTTATTCACAAATGAATGAAATTATTTTAGAAATGTTTGTCTTTTTGAAAGTCATGGTATAAATATTTTTTCTTTACACCCCCCGAAATTAATTTTATGAAAACTTCAAAAATTTATTTTTGCAACCGGAATTTTTTTTTATTAAATGCACAAGACTCTGAAGATTCTAAATCATCGATTTTTTTTTTTTTTTTTTTTTTTTTTTTTTGTTTTGGAAAAACGTGTAGAATTGTCCAAACTTTTACCTCAATTGTAAACATACAAAAAAAACCCAATAAAACTAAGACAATATTAAAAAAGCTTTTTATGACTTTTCTGAATAACATATACTAAGGTAATTCTTATCTGAAAAAAAGAAAAAATTTTTGAAGAAAAATGAATTTTTACAATAATTTTTTCTTTTTCTATTTTAAATACACAAATGACAAAAGTCACAAAATTTTAAAATATATTTTAAAATTGTCTCCAACGAAAATATGGATGCACAGCTTTGAAATAATGTCACATGAGGTAGACTTGTTTCTCTTGATAGAAGCAAGTTATTTTTACTTCAGAAATTTTTCCTCAAATGTAAGGTTAAAAAGACTTGAAAGTGAATTTTTTTTTTTTAATTTACTAACCAGGTTCACTTAAAATTAGAACGAATTACATCACTTCTGTGCTACCGCACGATAAATTCCTTGACGTAAGTTGTCAATATATTGACAGCCATCAATTAACACCCTTCAATCACGTGACTCGTGCGAAAGTACCACTGTTGGAAATATCTCTATTAAAAAATTTTCTGCTAAAAAAAGTAAGTAATGTTTCTTTCAAATTACATTAAGTGTGCTTTAATCATTCTAAATTTCCTAAGATAAGAAAAAAAAAAAAAAAGGTGTAACTGATTTTTAAAAAATTTTTGATTTTTTTTGTTTACAAACTCGGGCAGAAATGTCCGATAAATCGAATTTACTAATGCTTTTTTTTATTCAAGAAAAACGAATTTTTTAAAAAGATTTTAAAAATTTATAGGAAGGATTAAAAAATCTGAAAAAATATTCAAAAAATACTTTGGTCTTCTCTCTTTAATTTTAACATAAACCTTTACACGTTAAAATTTTTTTTATCCATTTGGGGACCTTTTTTCTCTAGGGTATACCACTATTTTAGCGTTACCTGGGACAAGCCTACTTTAGCGCAGTACCATTATGTTGTTACTTTTTTAGTGTTTTATTATATATCATGTATTTTATGTTTAATATGATTCAGGTTATTTGGAAGTGTTTGAATGAGTTGTATGCCAAGAAAGGTAAAATAAGATAAAAATTAGAAAAATATTTGATTAACTGATGCTAAATTAGAAATATGTACTTGTCATGACTTGCCTACAAATTCAAATTTTACATTTAGCAGCAGATCATATAATTTTGGGATTATTTATACAATGGATTAAGTGACTTTAGATTGAAAGAAAATTTTTCACATAAAAAAAACAAAAAAACTAAAAAAAGCTTGGTGTAAATGATAAATGATTGTGTCAAGAAGAAAGTCTAACAATATTTCTCAATGAATAAAAGACATACCCTTGGGGTTATTGTGAGTTCACTTTCAGGTCAAAGTGAGTCAAATGAATATTTTGATTTCTCTGTGCTTAAAAAATTTATTTTTATACAATGGTTATGACAAAAAGTGAGCAAATAAAATTGGCAAAATGGTACCCATTCACTTTCTCAATTCAAGGATTCTACAAAAAAAAAAAAAAGCATTTACCAAGCACAATAAGATGAAGAAGAATAACAAAACAAGGCATGAATATATTGAAGATGAAAAGAGCATGATAATAGCTTGAAATATTGGAATATTTCTATAGTCTTCCTTGAAGGAAAGGCAAATTTTTGTGTCATATATGCTAAGAGAAATTATAAAGGAACCAGGAATGGGAAGCAACAATTGAAGTATAATGAAGAAAGAAGACTTTGCAAATTTAACACACAAAAGGGACATTGGAAGCAAAGCAAGCAGAGGGAAACATCAAGAGACAAATTTAATTGGATAGTGGAGCAAATACTCTAAAGATAAAAATAAAGGAAGTTGTGAAAAGCTGTGATCTGAAAGGATGTGGCATGGGGAGAGATGCTTGGAACAGTGCTGATATGTACTGTGTATTTGAGTTTCTAGTCTCAGAAGTCTTTGGATTATATTAGATTTGATTTATCAAAAGGATTAAATCTTGGAAATGAACATTCCTGTTTTTTTTTTTTTTTTTTTTTTTTTTTGACCTCTAACCATATTTTTAAATGTTGTTGTTTCTGTTGATTGTTGGAGCAATTTGGATTAATCTATAGAATAACCTGCTATGAGAATTTTTGATGGCTGTCATTTTATCAATTTTGTCACCAATGTAGACTGTTGTGTCAGGGTAGGGTGAAGGTAATGAGATAATGTTTATATTTGTTTTCCCAATATATATATATATATATATATATATATATATATATATATATATATATATATATATATATATATTTTTTTTTTTTTTTCCCCTTTTTGTTTATATACCTGTTTTGTATGTTGCTGGCTTTTTATTTTTCAGTTTTTTAATTTCTTTCAATTTGCTTCTTTTTTTTTTTTTTTCTTTGTACAAAGTGGATTGAACAAAAACTCATTTCTTGAAAATGCTAAGTTGAATTATAATCGCAATTGTAAAACTGTCACAAAAATAAACGTCTTCCTCCTTTCCTCTCCTGGACTTTTGCTGCCAGCAATTTTGGATAAAATCAATACACACAAATTTTTCATATAATTTTTCTCTCTCTCTCTCTCTCTCTCTTTTTTTATTTTTATTTTTTTTAAAGACTTTTTTAGAGGAATTTTTGGCCTTTGGCCAACAGCTCTCATTCCAAAATTTGTGTCAAGATTATTGCATTTGCTGTTGACGAATATAAGAAACCTATATTTATCTCCAAACCAGCATTTAAAAAAAAAAAATTTTTTTTGACTAGACTTTCTATATCTTTTTTTCCTTTCTTCTGTAGCAGAAGGTTTACTTATTATTACCTATGTACATATGGTGTGTTTAACTTAGGCACTTGCCAAAACATCTTGATTTTAATTTAAAAATAGTCAAAATATGACTTTTTAAAAAAAACTTTTTTTTTTTTTTTTTTAGGTTACCAAATATCTACATTGACATGTGTTCATATACGCCTAGTTACAATATGTCTAATGCTTTCTATAACTTGCATGATAAAATGGTTACAAGGTACCTTACTATGAGGAGGTATGGTGGATTAATGGATAGCAGCTCGGATTGAGGAATCAGAGAGCCAGGTTCAAATTCCAGTCGAATCCATTACATTCACTTACGTGCTAATACCCTTGGGAAAGGTATTAATCCTCTTCTCCCCCACCCCCTAGCAATGGGTAAATAGCAGGACAGACTGGGTTCTATAGCCCTGGATGGCAACTGGTCTACCACAGAAAGAAATGGCAACCTACTGCAGAAAAAAATCTGCCTCATCAGTCATGTATTGAAAGATGATTGCCTAAGCATGTATCATGCATGGCACATAAGTGACTGACCTTACTATCCAAATATCTGTATATTTTATTGGAAAGGAAAAAAATAACTATGATTCAAAGCCAAACTTTTGACAGTATGAGAATCTACTTGCCACAGTCAGTATTTAGCCACTGATAACTTTGATGCCCCTTTTCTCAAGATGGTGAAAATATTAAGGTTAATGGTAAGTAGAGAAATATTTTTTAACTGTAGATATCAAAGAATATAATAAAATAAGTGACACTATTCTTTTTTCACACTGCAGTGAATTTTTAGTTGACATTAACAGTTCATGTGATTAGAGCAAAATCTATTTAAGAAAATCATTTTTTTTTTTATTCTAAGTTTTGCTATGTGACCCATGTAGATGTTAATGTGACAAAGATTTAAAAAAAAAAAAAAAAGAAAGTCACTTTTAGGTTTAACAAAAAGGTGACAAAAGGGAATTTCCTTGGTATCAAACACATTTTAGATTGATATTACAATGTAACTTGCATTAATGGCAAAGTACCATCAAATACAAATATTGAATTTTGTATTTTGTATTTTTATTACTTCATCGAAATTTCTTTTCACAGTTTGAGAATTTGGATAAGTTCAGCATTCCAATACTTATAGGATTTAAACCCTGGGCACCAGTTTGACATTGTTATTGTTCATATGCTGTAAGCTAAGCACTTGTCATAACTTGAAAATTCTGTTACTTTTCATGCTCTGTGATTTTCCACTTAATACTGCTATAATTACTATTTAACATTTATACTAAGTAGTTATATTATAAAAGAGACCAAACACTTCAGTTGCGATGAAAAGCTATTGTTTTCTGGGAGACATGAATCATTCAACTTAGGATTTTATTTCATATTTCAAAGAGGTCAGAAATTGGTTGTCTATATTTCAAGAAAGTAGAATAAGTTAAACATTGAAAGTTTGAATAAAATTAAAGCACAAAGAAACAAATTACAAAGGCAGTGCTTATAGTGTTTATGCTCCCAGATTAACAAAATATACTTTTCTTTACTTTTACAACTTGTTAAGAAATGCATTACAGTAAATTGAAATAGAAACATTAAAGAAAGTTGTTTCTCAAAATAGTGGCTGGAAATGATTTAAATAAATACTTGCATAAATAAGTTGAACTTTTTCATTGACAGACTTTTGGGAGTTTGTGAACAGATGTTAAGAGATTAGAAACAATGACCACTTTTCTATGAAATTTGGGGGTGAGTGGGGAAAATACACCCCCCCCTCAACCTCAAGAGAAAAGAGCTGTTATTTAAGCACTTGAAACTGGCTGAGAAGTTTTCTTGTGAGAAATGATTTTATCACAGCTGATGAGAGATATTTCAAATTTGTTTGTTTAGATTATTTAATTATTACCATTGAATCTGATTATGATTCAATGCAGCAATAAATGTAAGCAGATAATAAGACTTTGATTAAATTATTCAAGTCTTATGTAGTTTACAAAACATTTTCTAAAGATGAAGTGAATAAATATTAATATATTAACAGAATTAACAAAGCTTGTTAAGTATTGATTACCTTCAAGCATCTTTGTTGTAATTAATACCATCTCTTGTTTTAAAATTGTGTAGGCATTCTATTTTCAGTTTTGTAACTATTGCAATTTTATATCACTGAGGTAATCATCATTCTGGTGATATTAAATACTAAAATTTTTCTAACATGCTGACATTAAAATCCTCAGTATTTAGTATTGTTGAAGTTATTGCTAACATTTCTTGTTGAGATTTACAAACTTTGTTTCATTCCATTTCACAAACTATTTGATAAAATATGAATAAGCTGATTTGTTTGGAAAAATACTTTGACAAAAACCCTACTTTGTGGTTTAATAATTTCTTTAATTTTATAGGACTTCGTGGTAAACAATAATTTTTAAGAAAATTTCTTTTTTTCCTTTTTAACAGTGAAGAATAAATTCTTAGGATTTCTTACTCTTGAGCATGCAACATACAACTGGCTATGTATAAATATTTCTTTCTGGGGTCAAATTTCAACTTTTTGAAGCATTTGGACTTGTGATTTGTTTATAGTTCTTGCAAATACCGGGTGAACTGGAAACTGGATTCATGTATATATAAAAACTTAAGACATGCAAAAATCAATTGCATTTTTATTAAATAAGTACAAGTCAGTGCCATTAAGCTGTGCACCAATAAACCATGATCTTAATCTGTGCATGTGCAATGAACCACAAAATTTTTTTGTCATGTTCATATTAGAAACATAATCATCAGTGGATTCCAATTTGAAACTACTTCAAACTTGATTGTGACACTTTTTAAAGTATGATTTTTTTTTTTTCCCTCTCCTGTATAATCTTTTATTTTAATAAATTCATTAAATTGAGTATTAATACCTTCAGTATATCCGTATTTTCCCAGGCATTTACTATTGTTTAGATTTTGGCATTTCACACTCACGATTATGTAGTGATTTGGATTAGTGCTTCGCGGACATTTTGAGTGAAATATGCAGCTTACAACCTTTATCCTAACTTAAAAATTCCACATTTACTCAACAGGATTTGCTTTAATATCGATAATGTGCTTTTCCAAATAATTTATATAATCTACAGAGAAGATTAAAAAGTTTTGAAAGTCCATAAATCCTGTCACATTAAATTTTTATATAAATACAAGCAAAAATTAAAGTTTTACAGTGTCTCTCTAGATATCATAATGATCACAACATTTTTATACCTAGATATTAACCCATCATGAATCATATACATGTGTCTTAAACAGTATTCAACAAAAGCTAAACATTGTTGGAAGTATACAAAATGCACCGCTCGCAGCAAAGTTTCTAAAGAGATGGGTGTACCAGAATCTACATTGAAAGGTTGGATCAAAAATAAAGAAAAGCTACAAATTTTTTTTTTTTTTTTTTAGATAAGCTAGACTAAGGAGGTTTGAAGAGGAAAAAGGCCAGAACTGCCAGGGATCCTGATCTTGACAAGGCAACATTTAACATGTTCTGTGAAGCTAGAAATAATGGGATTCCCATGTATCTTTGTGGTGTTGCCTGAAAAGCTGTCCGTCAAGAGTGTGTCATTAGGTGTTGGCATAAGGCACTGGGATTAACAGAAGATGAAGACCCTGCCAGCCCAGAGTGAATTTCAAGGCTTTACAGGTGAAGAAGTGAAGGCAGCGGAAGATGAGCTTCACAAGGCTGTGATGAAACTGCACCAGTTCATGAAGTCCTGTCAGCATGGTCGACTATTGATGATGATAATGTCTCCATTGCTGGGTCTCTACTGGCAGAAGAATGATAAAGATGTAGAGCTGGATACCAGTCCACCCAAGTCAACAGCCAAGCATGTAGAATGTCTGCAGTACAGCCTGGAATTTTATGAGAGTGTCGGTCATTCACTAAAGGTTTTACAACTACAGACTATGCTCAGAGATGCCAAGCACAGAGAAAACAAGAAGCAGCAGCAACTCTTCATTACCGACTTTCTTAAAGTGTTATTACAAACTTTATTTTTACTTTCCATTACATACATGTAAATTTATTAATGCTGTTTTGTATTAATTTCGTACAATTTGTATTGTATCATTAAATTGCATAGAAACCTGTGCTTGTACGTAGATATTACTACATTGTATTGTTATATTTCTATTAATACATTACAATACAATGTATTGTAATGTTTTTATTCAAAATCTTAATTTTTTTTTTCTTGTTAAAATCCCATGTGTACAGGATTTGTCATCTTTTGCTGTCATCAATGATGGATCCATTGACGGATCCATTGACATGGCGCTTTATAATTGGAATCATTTTAGGCTGTCATCTCTCAAATTTATTCACATTGGTGCAGATTATTATGTGAAATTAAAGGATAGTTTTAAATGTTTTTCAAAACTGCCAATATTCAACTTTTAGTATTGAATACACATTTTGCATGCTTAGCCACTGTGTTACCCATTTTTGCGGATAACTCCATGGACTCAACAAGGTTTGTTTTGGTGGTCTAAGCTGGCAATCCTGACATCACTACTCACTTAAGCCGTGGGCGATCTAAACTGCGGATAGAAGTTTTGGACCCCAATTAGCGCATTTTATTGGCACTGACTTGTATTTGTTATTTTAATCATTAAATTGTTTTTAAATAGTAAGAGTATTTTTTATGTTAAATAATAAAACTTAATTATTTCAAAGACTGAATGAAAATTTATTGTAATAAGCTCTGCATCCTAGTAAAACCAACTGTACTTTGTATCCCCTTACATGTTTGAACTTCTTCCCAAAATTTGGTCAATGCATAGCTATTTTAGAGTGTATGACAGATGGACTAACAGAAGTCGCAGAATTTTATATATAGATGATTTTGTTAAAGGTTTCCTTACTAATTAATTCTTTAGTAGATCAAGAGAATGACTTTGTGTAGTTGGTGAGTCTTGGTGAGTATATCATTGTCCTGTTATTCAATTGTGGATCAAATTCATTTATTGATAACTGATTCTATATTTGCTTTCGTTGTTCTTCATATTTATGCAATGTAAATCCACTCGAGCAAAATAACCTTGTTATTAACTATGTTTCTATTTAATTTTAAAGTGTTAACTTGTATTTTTGTGAGGAACAAATCTACAGAATACTGGTAACATGAGGGGGCAATCATAAAGATATAACTTTTTTTTTTCTGGATATCACATTTCTTAAATTATTTCAAAAACTAATCTATGTTGGTACTCAAGGTAGTTTTATTGCTTAACAAATTTTAGGTGATAGTATATTTTATTTCGTGGAATGGTACAAATCAAAATGCTTCCCAGTTATTCATGTTAAAGAAGGGCCAAGTTTGAAATAAGTCATTATGTTAGTGAAATGTAGAATTTTATTGATGATTGTTGAGAGACATACAGAAGAACCATGTGTTTGGTTTATACTTAGTTGGTTGACGTGACACACATTTTCAGAATACAATACCTGATTACTTGATCTGATGTAATTGTCTGAAATATAACATGTCTTTACCTGTTTCTTGGTGAGGATCTCCCCGCCCCCAACATATACCAAACTCTTTCTGGTTCATTTACAGGTTCTAACTACCAATTCTTTCAACATACCAACATTGATTGTTTTTGGATCCCCTTTTAAATTTGTGCTTAATGATATTTTCTAAGCTTAATATAGCACAAAGTCAAATGATGAGGAAGTAGGATTAGGGTGATTATGTTGCTCCAATTCTCCATGGGGAGTCATTCTGCCTGCATTAAAAATTAGATGGCCTTTAATTTGAGCTAAAAAAAAAAAAAAAAAAACCCAAAAAAACCTGGGAGAGTTACCTCCATTGGTCATGAGATTATCTTATTACAAGACATCTGAATGAAATTTGATTTAATCTGTTTCAGTTCTTACGGCAAATCTGATTGGAATCACATTTGGTTAGTGTTTATATTTTTATTAAAGGGAATGTCCTTAAAGGTGTCTGTCAACACAAAAAGTTCTTGGCCTAACCCACTTACCCCCAAGGGGGTTCTTGGTTGAGCTGAGAACTTTTCAGATGCACTCTCTTGTGCAGTGGTTGTTTTACCAATTTTTTTGATTATTTCTTCTTTTTTTTTTATTTTCTTTATCATAACTTCACTTAGACTGCGAGTAAATGGTGTAGGATTGGATATAAGGGTAAGCAACTGAACTTTGAAGATGCTAATCAGATTGATAATAATGGTTGACAATACGTCATAAAAGATAAAAAAGAATAACTGTTTTGTTAAATGTCTGTTTTGGCTATTATTTGTTGTGATCTGGCATGTCATGGTTCATCAGTGCATGGAAAAAAAACATCATCCCTTCTCTCTCTCTCTCTTGCTCTCAAAGAATCACTTACTCACTCACACACTGATTGTCCCTATTAGCCATCTTGTTTTTTTTGTTTTGTTTTTTGTAGTAGAAATGCCATTTTATTTTTTTTAAAATTGCAGTTGAATTAAAGTACAGTTTGAGCCTCAAATTAAGAGGTATGGTTAAAGTTGATGGTTTGATTGTAAAAGATAAAAATTTGTAAAATGAACAACAAAGGAAGAAATGCCAAATTTAGTGCAAAGGGAGGAATGGCTTCAAATTCAAACAATCTAGAAAATAGGCAAAAGTCACATTTTATGCTCTCTTTCTCTCATGCACTCTCTCACATCCCACAACCCCCACCTTCTTCACTCTTGAACATGTCTTGATTGAAGTGACAGTGGGTACTACTTGACAATTGTTCTTGTATTCGGTGATCAAGCAGAAGCAACACTTCCATGTAGCTATGGTTACCAAGTTAAGCTTAGTGACTAACCTTTTAGAGTGTATGAGCCATATAGTTTATCTTATGGTTTGCTAATCCACTAGCGTAGTACATTTGTGCAGTACGCCTTGGTTATATCCCCCTCCTATTTTAAATATTCATCTAGTAACTTCTTTTCACTAGTCCCTTTTTACAGTGATAAGTAGTTAAACAATTCATTAATCCAAGTTACTTTAAGTCAAATGAAAGGTGGACTCTGATTTAGTTTACTAAATATGTGTAGTGTCAAAATTTGGATCATAGATTAAGCATACACATGTTATAGCTTATTTCATCTGTATATGGGAATGGATCTCTTTCTTTTTTTTTATATATATATATATATATATATATATATATAAATATGATAGATATCTTGAAGATTGTTTCATTTAGACTTCTATTTCAAAGTGATCTGGTTGTAGTTGTTTTGAACTTTTGTGTGGTTGAATTCAAAACAAAACCAAATTCATAAATCTCTAATTAATAGATCAGTTGCACTTATCTCATTTGTCATTTGAAATATTATTTAATTGCTTGAAAGATTTTTTTTTTATTAGATGAGTTCAGTAAAACAGATCTGGTAACAATAAAAGGAGCTTTTTGATGTTAAAAGTTGTCTTGACCATCTTTCTGTGTTTGTCTAACAGTTTCAGTTCCTATAATGAACATTCTAAAATAGAAAATCAGATGGGAGTGTTTAAAATTTGAAAACCTTTTTTTTAACAAGAATGAATGTTTTTCTGAAAAGTATACTTATAACTTTTAATTGTGCAGCTACTGTACGGTGATGGTTAACAAGTTTGTTTCCTTTTTTTTTTTTTCTTGTTAATATTGGTCAGCTTTTGTGCAAAGCTGGACTGGGATTATAAAATATCTATTTAATATCAACATGCTAGGGATGTAACTTTTGATATTTCAATGTTGATTTGATCGTATAGTGAAACTGGTTAGTTTGTATGTCCTAAGTTAAAATCCAGAAGACAAATTTTAAATAAAATACATTGTATAATTCTGTTGAAATGATAAATGAACAAATATGGCCTTGATAAGTTTGAAACAGTGACTTGATCATGATGCTGAAACTTTGTAAAACTTGCCAGAATTATCTTGCTCTTTATCCTGTAAGGAATTTGAAGAATTTGGTGATTGTCAAGTAATCAGACTTAGATTCTCTTGAATTCTGTAGTTAAATCTTAGGAATATTACAATATTGCATGCTACTTGAATCAATTTTAGGTTTGTGGCCACATCCTGTTGAAATATTGGTTCTCATACAAGCATCAAAGTTAAGCAACATTGGCCTGGTCAGCACCTAGATTGGGAATACCATGTACTATAAGTTTGGATGTGCAGGTTGTGTAATGGATAATGAGTTGAAATTGTTAATCAGAGAGCAGTGTTCTAATTCCAGTTGGATTCGTTATATTCACTTACATGCAATTATCCTTTGAAAAGTTATAAATCCACCTGTTCTCCCCTCCCTCTGCTGTGGGTTATTTAGTAAGACTTGTATCACTAAAAAAAAAAAAAAAAAAAACCTGCAAAGGATTAATAAGCCATAAAAAAAAATAATGAAACAATCAATTTTATTGTTTTAACATTTTTATTCTATAAAATAGTTAAAATTTTTTTTTTTTTTTTCTCTAATGGATTTCTGGATATTAGAATTGAACCTATGAAGGAACTGTTCAAAGTTAATGTCAGTGGGTGTGTAAAAACTTTGCCTGTGTATACTATGGATGATCCAGTTTTGTATTGTCCTTTTGTTTCTAAGTGTTTTTTATTTTTATATACACACACACACACACACACAGAGTAATCCCTTGACTATTGTGGGTGTGAGGTTCCAGACCTCCCAGATAGGTGAAAATCCGTAAAGTAGAAAGAGGATTTACTAAAGTGATTCATTGGGGTATTGTAATGTATATTTTCTTTAATATTTTTACATATTGAAGCTTTTAAAAGCCTCCATACACTCTTATAAACCCTTTCTACACTCTTAAACACTTTTTAAACATTTTAAAACCAAACTTACCTTTAGAAACATATGTATAAAAAAAAAAATTCATTTAAAAACAAAGAAGAGCATTAGAGCTCTTCTAAAGGCACCACTTCACCAAGTGCTTTGTCAGGTGGTGCAGTATCTTCATCTTTATCCTCCTCCATAACTTCAATTACTGCAAAAGCAGTCGCTGTCTCCTCTGGATTTTTGCAGGTGAGGAACATAGTTATGGGCAGTTGCTGGCACTGCTTTCTCTTCTGTGAAAGGAGGGTTTTATAAACTTCCATGGCTCTGTCAATTGCATTTCTGAACTGCAACATACGAATCATCTGTAGATCCTATTTTACTGTCATTTTTTGCATTCCTTTCCCTGTTCTTACTAAGGTTGAGAGGCATTCCAATGATAGGCCAATTTCTTCTTCTTCTTCCCCTGGATCATCATCTTATTCCTCATTTGCTGATTTTGTTATCTCTGTAAGATCTTCTTCTTCCATTAACGGATCTGAGTGGGCCTCGATCAGGTTATTAATGTCCTCATAAGTTATATCTATAAAGTCATCTCCTCCTAGCAATTTTACCAGCTTCACTGTCTTATCTACTGTGGAGTGGTGGATTTCATCAGGAGAGAATCATTTATAGTTAAGGACTTCTTCTGGATACAATTTCTTCCAGCTGGCATTCATTCTTGGTTTTTATCTCCTTTAAGGCCTTCTGAATATTTTGGAGATATGTTTGAAAGAGTAACCCACACCAGTACTCCATCAGCAAGAAGTTATCATCTGAGTCCATAGCCTCCGCCAGTTGTTGTATGGAATTTTGCATCTAGAGTACCTTAAAAGTGCGAATGAAGGCTGGAAAAGGTGGTAAGAATTCGATTTGTATGCCGTTGTACGACAGGTCAAGTGTGTGACCTCCAGCATTGTCCATGAGGAGAAGCACTTTGAATTCAAGTGCTTTTTCAGCAAGATAAAGCTTGACTTCGGGAACTAAGCATTAGTGAAACCCATCAGATGTCAGTTGTTTCATTATCCACACCTTCTGGTTGTGCATCCAGTGCACTAGCAGCAGATACTTATTTTTATTTTTTGAGGGCCCTTGGGTTTTTGGACTTATAAATAAACCTTGACTTTATCATAAAGCCCACAGTATTTCCACATATTATAAGTGCTCTGGCCTCCTCCTTCATAATGAAAGTCCACGATGGCATCCTTTTCCAAAAGAAACCAGTCTCACCCATGTTGAACACTTGTTCATGAGAATAGATCCCCTTCCCTCAGTGATGGTCTTGAAAGTCTCGTTCACATGCTCCTCAGCAGCAGAGGCAGCTTTGCCATGCAGGGAAAAACTCTTCAGGTTGAACCTCTGTTGAAATTTATCAAACCAACTCTTGCTGGCAGTAAATTCAGTTGGTTTGGTGGGAGATGCCATTGAGATGATGGTTGAAGGTTGTCTGGGTTTTCGTCACCACCATCACCTACATAGTTTCTCCCTTCATTCAGCATATTGAGGAGTTTCACCTTCTCTGCTATAGTAAGCATCTTCCTCTGATACTTGTATTCACTGCCATACAAGGTGCAGAATGTTTGGGTGACATAGTAGGGCAAGAAATAACCGAGTGGTATGGGATGACAAAAGCTAGGATTCTGGGAACTAATACTGCAGTCACTAAGCAAATCATTGCCCAGGATACTCATTGGTCACATCTCCTCTATCAGCCAATAGAAGACCAAGCCAAATTTCAGTTGACCACAGAAACCCCATATGTAACCAAGGAAACCACAATATTAATTTACATTGAATATTTTTAAAATTCCATGATGCACTGAGACCATGAAAGGTGAGCCACAATATAGTAAGGGTTTACTGTATAAAGAGTTGACTTTAGTCTGAATCATCGAGTAAATGTGGATGGCCCTTTCTTTTGCCAGGGTTATGTACAGTTTTGAATTTAGAGTTTTTCCTTCTCCTAAATCAGTTACCTATAGAACCTAGTCTGTCTTGCTATTTGCCAATAGCTGGAGAGAAGAGATGTATTCATACTTTTCCCAAGAGTATTAGAACATAAGTGAATGTAATGAACTCTACAGGAATATAAACTGCTTTTGTATTGAAATTTCATGGTTTTGGTACAGTTGGGCACTATTTTACAAGTATAAATAATTTTTGTTGAGTCCCCCCCCCATTCAGAGTTTTTACATCTTTACTAACCTTTGGGCTTGGTTATACCATCTTTTGTCATGTATTTGAGTCACCACCCCCTTGGTGATTTTTGGTTGGTATGTACACTACATTTGTATATATGTGAGCCACCCAAGGTTTAGAATTTTGGGTTAGCTGTGTGTGTGTGTGTGGGGGGGAATAAATGCATTAGCCACTCTATATATAATATATATAAGGCTCAAACACTAATATTCCATGGTTATAATTTATTACATTGGAATCGTAATCATGATCCAATTCATTAGACCTACAAATTCAAAAAGAAAATGGAAAATATATTGTATTCTTACTCTGTCCTTGACATAGAGTTCTACCTGGATTCTATCTTCTTGGGGAAAAATATATATATATATCACTAATACTCTCTTTTTATATATATATATATATATATATATATAAATAAATGTGTATTAGACTGCTTGTATGTGTCCCAATATCTCAATTAAAAGAACTTAATATCTTTCACTTTTTTTATTTCACTGTTCAGAAGAAATTCAGGTTTTATCTAGATATTTTTTTATTTTCTTTAAAGGAAATATTTAAATTTTGACTGAGCTACATGTAATGAAAATTCCTTTAAATTTTTCTGAAAACCCTTTATTATGAAACCGTTGAAAATAAATATTGTATGAGGAGTTCTATTATTTTCAGAAAAAAAAGACCTCAGTAATTGAGTGCCTTCTTTTGTAGATACCAATAAATCAATGAGATGTTTCCTTATAAATTTAAGTTTTGTAATTCTAAAGAGAGAGTAGAGTAATGAATAACTGCTTGGCTTGAGGAATCGGAGAGCTGAGTTCAAATTTCACTCAAATCCATTACATTCACTTACGTGCTAATACCCTTGGGAAAGGTATGAATTCATTTCTTTTCCCCCCAGCTATGGGTAAATAGCAGAACAGACTGGGTTTATAGCCTTGGATGGCAACTGGTCTACCGCAGAAAGAAATGGCATGAAAAAAATCTGCCTCGTCAGTGATATATCGAAAGATACATGATCGCCGCCTAAGTGTGTATCACACGTCTCCTAACTGACTGAATTTTAAAGATGAGCATGAAATGAGAATATCTTAGATTACCCCCCCACCACCACATGATTTTTTTTTTCTGCACTATTAAGCTTTGGTGTCGTTAAATGATGAATTTATACATTCTTTATATATATATATATATATATATATATAATATAATATAAATTGTGTGTGTCTCAATATAAGAAAGGGTTTAAAAATCCTGTTTGTTTTGTTAAATTCAAAGGAAATTACTATTTGACACATGAAATCTTATTAGACTATATTGTTTTCTAAATCTATACAGGTGAATGCATTTTTGTGTACTAGGAAGGTGGAAAAACAATTTGTTTCTACCTGTGTAGCTGACACTCACAACGACTGAGAGCATCTATCAACTAGTGTCAGTACCTATTTTTATTTTTCTTGTCAGAAGCAGGGGAAGTAGTGGGTATGTCAGAGGTAGAATTGGTTGCCTCTGACCTTGTTTGACTGTTACTATCTTTGCTTCTTTTGAAGGTATGTAATATTAGATTTGCATTAACTCTTTACTACATTGGACCTATACAAATAATACAAAAAAAAGAAAAAAATCATTATTATATAACACATTCCACCACTAATAGCTTGTACTATGACTGAATTAATTTCCGAAACTTCTACTACTGGTAAAAATACTCTGTTGCTATGTATTTCCAGTAAGTTTATGTATTACTATTCCCACTCTCGAGTTAAAATAGTTTTTACAAGTCATCACTCATTTTGGGGAAGTGCAGGGGGTATAATGCAATAGCATTGGTGAAGAGTTCAATAGTTTGCATTTACTTTGCACAAATACCTATTTTTTATAATCTCTAAGTAGTTTCAGTAACTCAGATAAACTCATAGCCAGTATTTGTTAATACAATAAAAATGTTGTTCAAATCCAAATACTTATTTTCCTTGATTGACTGGTGGCCATTTAAAAATGTCTCCTCCACATTTTAAAAGGTTTTAATGACTGTCAGAATCAATTAAATTTTTAACCTAACAGCAAGTCAAAAGTTACTGTGTTAAAAAAATTGTTTGTGGAGTAAGGTTGTATATAAGAAAGACAAACCAGTTAAATTCATCTTTTGTATGACTGAGGCAGCTGTTGCACAATCAGAAACTCTGTTGTGTAATGCAACTTTTTTTTTTTTTTTTTAAAAAAAAAAGCTTTTGTTTATGGTCAAGAGTCAAGGAAAAATAGCATGACCTTATTGTGAGTGTGACTGAGAGGAAGAAATGTGCTTGAAAAGACAAGGTATGTTTCTTTTATAGATTAGCATAAGGGCACTTACACACAGATGTGCTGGTATGATATGTGGTGGTGTGTTTTTTTTTATTCTTTTTAATGTACAGATTGTTGCAAATTATAAAAAATTTTGAGAAACCACCAAGGGTGGACTGACATCTAGAACTTTCTCCTCACTTGGCATGCAAACTCTGATAGTATTTTAAAGTTGCAAGTAATCAAGTTTCTGTCTTGCTTTTTGAAACGGACTTTTTTTATGCAAAAGATTCCACTTTTGTCATCAGTTTCTTGGTTACTAAGACATTTCTGAAATTCTGCTGTATTATCCTAACGATACCAACTTTGTTATGGATGATAGGATATCAACATCTCTATGGAACTTTTGTTTGTTGCAGTTTTATTGAATTCTAAACATTTTGGGCTTATCAGTATTTTCAAGTGAAAGGAATAAGTTCATTAATCATTATTCATTTTTGGCCTTTCATGTTAATTTTTTTTTAGTTGCTTTTTATTACTTGTTCCACATTGAGATGACGACACAATTATGGAACAGAAAACCTGATCTCAATGAGACTTGAACATATACATTCCTTGGTTCTGCCAGGCTTAACTTTAAAGGATAGGACCTGCCATGCCACTTACATAGTAGGAAACTACCCACATTCCCTCTGTATTCCATCAACAAGAAGTTCCAATCGAACAGCTTCTTCCCGTGAACCATTGGCCCGTGGAACATTCTCCCAAGAGGATGTTTCCCCAATCACAATCTATTCAAGTCTAGAGATAACTGTTATCTTATCCATATAAACTACCCCTTAATGTAAACCTCTACCTCGAGTGACCTCACTGGGTGTGGTACCGGGTGAACTTTACTGTAAAAAGAAAAAGAATAATCCCTTTTTCCATCAGGAAAGCTAACTTCTTTAACCATTAAGCTGTAGGAACTTGAGAGCTTTGTAGAAAATCAAATCTAACCTTTAACACATTTCTCCATTAACACATTTTTCGTTGATTTGTTTTTACACTAATATTTGCCTGATCCATTTTTCCAAAATATTCAAATTTTTTGATTTTAAAGGACATTAGTTTGAAACCCACCAAGTTTTTATTTTCAATCCTGTCTTGCCTATTCACTGTCGTAGATTAATGAATCTGGTAAATTTGCCAGAAAAAGTAACTAAAATAGTGAAAAAATGCTTATGAAAAAGGAATGTTTTAAAATGTAAAAAGGGGGGGGCAAATTCATTTCTAAATGTTTGTCTTTAAAATTGAATAAATTGATAATAAAAAAAAATTAAAGCTTTTTACTCTTAGATTAGCACAAGTTTATATTCTGAATCCAAATGTTAAAATAATAATTGTTATATTTAATCTATGTATTAAACGTTGTATGCAAATGTAACATCTTTTCTAGAGCAGAAGTGTGTGCATGCCTCCATTGGTCAAGATTGACAAGAGCAGAAGTAGTATAATGTATATTTGGGTGGGGGAAATTGATAAAGAAACCATGAGGTTAAATTCTATAAAACATTGTCTGTCAAACATTTTGAAAAAGTAAAAGAAAATTCAAAGGATATTTTGAATCAAAAATGAAACTGACTGATTTTTTTTTTTTTTTCTTTTAATTTTTTTGTTTTAATTTTTTTGTTTTAATGTTTACAGATATGAGTTTCTGAAAGCTTTTAGAGTTACTTTTATTCTCTATAAAGTACAGGGTGTCCCCCCCCCCCAATTGGCATAATTTAAAATGTGAATGTCTGAGTAATTACATGTCACAGACAAACAAAATTAAATAGGTTTTTATATATATTATTTACGTTTAGTTTTTTTTAACACTGAGGTAGATATTTTATGAAGTGTTGATATCTTTATCAATAGAATAATATTTGGGAAATTTTTCTAAGGTGGACATAACTGTTACAATTACTTGACAAATAACATGAATGCCTTTTATGCCATTTTTTTTTTTTTTTAAACTACACAGTAATCTTAAAATTTTAAATATTCTAAGTAAATTAATAAATTTATTGAATTTTAGGTACTTTGAATTTATAGTCTTACTTACAAAAATGCTTGTTGAAGAAATGTTAGAAAATTACCAATACTTTACTTTAGTTACCAGTCTTATTTTCTGATGATGTCCTGTATGGACATCTGTATTCACAAAAATCGATATGGTTATACAAACATAAAATTCTTAACATATTGGGGATTGTGGACTTGTAAGCTTTTTCCATTTATGATTAGTAAATACAGTTTTAATTTAATACAAGTATCACTTGGCTGTTACAAATTAATATGGAATTTTAAGATTTAAAGGTTTATAGATTGTTCTAATTGAAAAAGAAAAAAATGAAAATTCTTGTAAAAATTCATTATTCATTAAAAACATTTTTTCTTTAAGACAATAGTACCATAATATATTTTATACATAAAAGCAATTAAGAGCTTTTCTAATTAAATAGTCTTAGTTTTATTGCATTTTTATTTTATGATTGAGATTGTGGATTTTCTTTAACTGGTGATCCTGTTTGACTCAAAAGTTTCATGATTTAAATTCTCGTAGGACTTGTCATTATAACTAATATAAACATTAAATGCTACAAAATAAATTAATTCTTTTGTGAATAAGTTCTGAATGTTTCAATAAAATCTAATCTAATTTTGCCAAAATTTATAAATCAGTGTTTTGTAATGCAAAAAGACGCTAAAATTTCCATATTAATTTATAGTACAAAATGTTGACACTGGAGAAACAAAATTTTTAACCAGAATTTTAAAGGTTCTAAAAAGGATTTAAAAAAAAAAAAAAATTTTACATAAAAGAAATCCTTTCATCTTTCCTCGGAATAATAACAAAGATTTTACTGATACAACTTTGTTTTTAAGTTTTGGGCATTTTTTTTTTTATAATGCATGCTTATCTTATAGCGAATCTTTGGAAGTACCTATTTATGATAGCGTTTTTATGACCCAACACTTTTTTAAGCTTCAGGACTAGCACCCCTCACTTCACACACGTACACACAGAAAAAAAAAGAAAAAATAAAGAAACCAAATTCTGGTAGCTTATCTCACTGAGACATATCCTTCAAAGCAGAACATATGGGAAAACGATTAATATATCATTACTTTAATCTTTAAATGATCAGCAGATGAGATAAAACTAGATATTGCATACTGTGTGTGTGTGTGTGTGTATATATATATATATATATATATATATATATATATATATATATATATATATATATATATATATATATATATATATATATATATATATAATTTCCTTTACATGGAACACATTTGATAAAAACAAAAAATAAGTCCATCTATATATTAATACGTTTACATTTACTTACCTGACATATGTGTAATATCTTCTTCAGTATTTCAACTTTCTCAGCACATTGATGTTATTTGTACAATTTAGTTTTATTATTCAGAAATTCCTTGGTAATCTTATAAGGATAAGGGGGGGGGTAAGTAAAAAGTAATAAATGAGCAGAAATAGATTTTTTTTATTTTAAAAAAATTTTTTAACAAAGAACATTGTCATTTATGAAGTTTTGATACAATCTATATGTAGCAATGTACCCTAAAACTATAAGCCGTAACTTGTCAATTTTCTTGATGATGCTAATAGTATTTGGATATGCCATAGTTTTCAGACAGGAATGTTTATATAGCCTATAGGGAGATATCTTGTCGTGTACATTTTGCGTTTATTTGATTCCACCAAAATTATAGCAATCAGGTGTGTTTGTGTGGGTGGGGGGAATTGGGGGCTAGGTTATCAATGATAACTGTTCTTATCTGAAGAAATGAGAAACATTCTAAGAATACCTATCTGAGATTGATGATATTTGGTTTGAAAAAGAAAAAAAAAAACAAACTTTTTTTCCCTCCTCTTTGGGTAAAATCTTGGATCTGATTTTACCAATGATAGAACAAGTTCCATTGAACCTTGCCTCCTAACTATTCCTTATCTTACATCAGATTCTTGTGTTTCCATCCCTCTGGAATCAATGTGGGAGTCCCCCACCCCCTATCAGTACAAGATTAGAGATCAGCCTTCAGACAAATAACTGAAATCTCAGCCTAACTTTGTAATACCTATTGCCATATTGACTCAAATCTAACCTTTACTGATTAGTAAGTTACTCTGGTTGATTATGAGTAGTGACTTTAATTCTCATTGGGGAATAACCTTGCACCAAGGTGAAAATTAATAAATAACCGTTTTATGTTTAATTCTCTATTGCATGTAGAAATTCCATGGTGTATGTTTATAATTTAAGAAAAATATTTTATAAAATTCTTTTTTGTTTAATGACATAAACTGTAAATTTGTTTTAATTTTTTTTGTGACTAATTCACTTAGAAATTGGTAATCTTCATGAAAAAGAAAAATATTTTAGCAACTTCATAAAAGACAAGATTCTTAGTGAAAAGCCATCTTTATTTGATTTGCTGCTATTGTTTAGTTGGATTATATTTTCTTGTGTATGAAATGAGAAATTTTGAACTATAATTAAAGGAAAAACTGGGTTGTATATACACAAGTACACATTTTCAGAAACTTTTACTCTGCTTAAAAAACCTCTTATTTTAAACAGCAAGATTGCGAATACACCCAATTAGCACAATAGATAATCAATTACAAATTAGGCAGGTGCTGATGAGTTTTGTTTTTACAAAAGATATTTTATATTGACAATATTTGTTTGTCCCTCATTCTTAATGAAAGACAATATATTTTTTATTTCCATAGTTTATTATATTTCTATATATTAATAAAGTCATATAAAACAGAAAAGTAGGATAGATTAATTAACACCTTAAAATGGATTACCATGTATATCTAGTTAGCACCTTTCTCTGAAAATTCAAAAATAAGTTTTGAAATGGAAATTAGAAGAAACTTGCAATGGCTAAACATTCGGTTCATTTCTATTTAATCTGGTGAAAAATGAAATATTTTATTGAAATATGTATGACAATGAAATTCTGATGGATAATATAGTACAACTTTAAAAAAGAAAAGAAATAATTATGTAGGGATAACTGTTTTACAGGGTTGCATTATACTCAAGGATGTAATTTATTCCTTGTTTTTAACTTAAGTTTGTATTATACACAAGTAACTAAGGGCACTTTTAAATCTTACATTAACAACCTTTGCGGTGGGGAGAGAGAGAAAAAAAAAATACTTGACCCTCTATAAGGCAAGTAGATTCTATAGGACAATAGCTTATTAGATTAAAGCATGAATTTGGTGGCATAGTAATTGTGAGTTCAATCCCTTGGCTGGGTAGTGCAGACTCAGGTTCAGTGGAAACGGTGAACAATAACTGAGCAGCACTAAATAAGAATGAAAAGAGATATCTTTAGCCATGGTCAGCAGACCAAGAACAATCTTCTCAAATAGATTAAATAAAGTGTTCAGCTTGAAATTCCCTGAAAGTTATCCAGATCATCCAACACCTGATGAAACATTGTAATAATAACAACAAAGATGAGGACAATAGTCCAAGTGTAAATAAATATATTCCAACATTGACTTTTGGATTTCTATTATTAACTGTATTGTTATTAATGGATCCAGGGATAGCCAGTAAGGGATTTTAGGGAAAGTGTAATGAAAACTTTAGGTATTATTATGGACAAAGTTGTATGTGTTTTTGTTTTTTTTTTTTTTTTTTTTCTTGAAATATTAAAATAAAGTTGTAGCTTTTAACTGAACAAGTGTGTCAATAAAACTGTATGAAAGGAAAAAAAAATGTTTAAAATTTGCTGTATAGAATTGATTTCTATGCCTACACACACACACACACACACATATATATATATATATATATATATATATATATATATATGGTATATATAAAAATACTTTGACAAGCTTTGGGGATAGGTTCCTCACACCAAAACAAGGACCACTTGACGTGTGCTGATACCGTGATTGTCTTTGAGAGCCTATAGAATATGTTCCTCATAGTCAGGTGTACGAGTGGATCTTGGTCTTTCTTGATCCATTGTGGTGCCACAGATCCTGTCTCAGGAATGCAATGATAAGCAGCAGCAAAGGTTGGATGACTTGTCTGCCTTTGGTCTGGAAGCACAATCTGATACAGACATGCAGGCTCATGTCCTTTACCATTTGCACAGCCAAATATAAAAATAGTATTTGTTTGTTCACGATATGAATATCCAGCCATCATTAAATGG
>CAHIKZ030004671.1:1150000-1157500 GCA_903632075.3 Acanthosepion pharaonis
TTACGTTTGTTTTAGCAGAGCAGAAGTTAAAGAGGAATGTACAGAAAAATTCACACTGTTCATAATTATTATATTTTGTGCTAAAATGTCTTGTTAATGAAGCTTGTACAAATTTTGGTAATGTTTGTAAACCTGAGCATTTGATATGATGTCTAATGAACTGATTGGCAATTTACAGACATATATAAAAATACTTAAAATGCTTCTTATTCCACGACTCCCGTTCTCTCCCTTACACATGATTGTTTCTTTATACATGCTGACAAATGTAAATACATGGATACATGTATAATAACTTGATACTAAGATATACATCTATTTAATTATACTCAGAACAAATTCATAAACATTTTTAACAGCAAATGAAGCACACACACATTGATGGTATGCTATATTTATAGAGTAAAAGTGCTCAATATCCTGAACAGAGTACATGTAATTATAAGACGTGTGGATACAGACATCAACACTGGGTGTTGGCAGACTATTTCATGCTTGAATGTATCCTTTAGCCCTGAAGATTGTTCAAATATGAAACACTGTTGCCACTTGGTGTTAGCGTCAGTGTCTGCACTTGTGTGTATGAATACACACACACACACACACACAGAATGGGAGTTTTCTATTTTCTCATTTGTATGGTTGAGCACTGTTCTAATCCATTTAAAAAAAGCAAGGGTTTTTAGGATTTATTTTTTCAAGTAGGTGGTCAATTCCTACTGGAAGATTGCTATAAAATGCATCCCCTTCCACAACTTTGGCCATGTGCTAAACTAACCTTGTTTTAAATACTTGTAGATATTATTTGGAATATATATTTTACATATAGAAAGAAATGAATATATTCTTAATTGCGTTTTGTACATGTATATGATACTTTGTTGTTCTCTTGCACTTCTCGCATGTGGAACTCTCTTCCTTCCCAGTCAACTTTGATCTCCAAAATTTAAATTCAATGTCAATCATTATCTTATGACTGTTAATTCCTGTTCTTTTATTGTTCTCTTTCCTTAATGTTTCATTTTCTCATATTCTTTCACACTCATTAACCCCTTGTGTCTTAGTAGCTTTATAGTCTTGCTTGGTGTGAAATGATTTTAAAAAAAAAAAAAAAAAAGAAAAAACAAAAGTGCACCAGCATGTCAGTTTATTGGTAAATTTTTCTTTTTTTTTTTCCCTTTTCTTTTTTGCTATTAGACTCTTGTATGAGAGGGTTGTTGAAAAGTTCTTAGCCTGACTTGCTTTCTGATAGCAGTATTCTAATGATAGAACATCAAAAGAATTTTTGTGCACCTTTCCATATATATTCTTGAGACTTGCTTCAGTTTTTTGCATTTAGATTGGTGGTTCATGTAGCTGTAGGGCTGACACATGATAGAATTGTCGTTAAAATCTGTATACAACATTAATTTTTTATTGAATGTTACATGTTTCAGGAATTTTATTCCCATCATCAGTAGAAGATTTACATTGATTTAATTTTTAAGTTCAAATGCAAAAGTATAATACAGACTTGGAATGGAGAATAATTCAAATTTCTTAGACATAATTCAGTAATTAAAGATACTTAGAAACAAGAAAAAATTGGAGTGTATAAATCACTCCTCTTTTACTTCTTTCTAAGAATTTTGAATTCTTCATTAAAAAACTGTAATGTACTTTTTGTATTTGAATCAATGTAAATATTTGGATGATGTTGTAGTGGTCTAGTTTTTCCAGATGTTGGAGTTACCATAATGTAGTGGCTTGGTAATAAGAATGGACATTGTAGATATTTGTTTACGGCTGTGTGAATAACATGACCACACAATTTATTAAACGTAAAATACCACAAGCATGAAATACAAGAAGGAACAAAATGGTTTTAAAACATAACATTGTATTTATTTGTGTGTTGATGTACATGCGTAGAAGTTAAAGATCTGATGGAGTTGTCTTTTAGACTGGGAATATTTTTATCTGTACTCACAAAAGTTGAATTAATTATTAAACTGTAGCTTTAGAAGAATATTTCAAAGAGAAAAGTTCTTGTTGCATGTTTGGAAATGTTCTGTATGTTTGTAATGTAGGTTGGAAAAGTTTGTACATGCGTAAATGTGTGAATATGCTTTTAACGTCTGACCGCTCATGGTCAAGACGAGAATCCTGAAGATCACATCTTCATAGGCGAATGAAGAAAGGAGAGAGAGAAAGCAAGCAAGCAAGCTTGTGTCTGCTATTTATAGATAATGTAATCACGTGACAGGATCAAGATTGCTGCGCAGGAAGAATTATTCTTCACGTGTGGACGATCTGATTGGCTGGCATTGACCAATTAGAAGCTAAGATTTCCTGAAAATATATTTACTAAGCTGAGAAGGCTCTGATCCACTTTTTGCACAAAAATGTACAAAATTGGACATTTATAAGAAAATGGTAGCAGGATGCTACAATGTCCTGAGACATTATTTACATTGTTTGGACAGTTGTCCTCATTTTTGTTGCTATATTCCTGACGTTTCAGCCATTGTACACTCCAAAATTCATCAGGTGATTGGAATTTTGAACTGGACCCTTCATTCCGTCCACTGGGGTAGATTGTTCTAGTGTGCCTCTTCCAGATATCTCAGTATCAGTTATCTCCCTTTAACTCCACTCTCTAAGCTTTTTGTTCACCTTAGCTGTAGACAGGTATTGAACTCACAACACTTTGGGTCCTGAGACATGTAGCAATAAAGAATGTTTTAAAAAAACATATCCAGTTTTCATGGTAAAAAATTTGACAATTGAGTGTAGAAAAATACACCTGATATGAACCATGTCTAAAATTTCTTTATTTTACGGTTATTTTCTTTTTACAAATCAAAAGCTGAAAGAAGGATGGAAAAATGTCTATCAATATTATTTTTAGATTTTAAGTAGAATTGTAAATATTTGTATACATGTTTACTTTTTTCTTTTTTTTCTTTGTTAATTGGAATTACTCCAAGCAAGGAAGTAATGTGCCTAAAACACAAGGGGTAACAGGGTGTGGAAGAATTAGGAACAGAAACATTAATGATGAACAGTAAGAGAACAGAGTAATCAAGTGGACAGTAGATAGCAGTTGACATTGCATTTAAATTTTTGCAGATTACTTTGTGTACACTGCCACTATAAAAATAGCATAGCCTTTTTTTCAAGTTGTAAAAACATGTCACTTTAAAAAAAATCTTCCCAAATCTAATTGGATTTTGATAAAACTTTTGGCATTTACATGAAATAACTTTTTTCTTTTTTAAGCAGTCTCTCTTCAAAGTTTTAGAAAAAAAAATTGTTTTCATATAATTGTATCTCCATTTTAATTTAATGATTTTCAATTGTGTCCAGGTAGATTACATTAAGATTTATACTTTTTTAACTCCTTTTTAAAAAAAAAAAAAAAAAGACTGAAATTTTTTTTAAAATGCTGAGCCCAAAAGAAAAGTCAATACAGATGAGTTTTTTGAAAAATAAAAAATGGCACTTGAAAAAAATTTTTTATTTATTTAAAAAAAAAAAAAAAATTTATATTCTAGGGCTGTAACAAAACTATTAAATTTTTTTGATATTTAGAGATTTTTAAAAATTTTCTATAATATCAATTTAATAATGCAATATTTTAAGTCTTTCTTTATTCAAACAACAAAAGAAAAGAAAAATAATTAGTTTATAAGAATTAATTTTTCTTATGGGCCATCATATTTAGAAATGGAAGCAATTCAGTCTAGAGACATCAACATGAATTTTTGTCCATCAGCAGTAATACAAATATTTAACTTACTCAAATTGACTTTTGACACACATTAATTAAGCCATTGATGGTATTAAAATTTTTTTAATGTTTAAATAAAATTTGGCAATTTATTTGTAGTTAAATCAACTAAAGATTAAAGTAACTATTTCCAATGAAATTGTTTTGATGCTACGATTTTTATTTTGAATAGATTTTTATTCAATATTGAGTTTTTCTCAATGGCTGTTGAATTTTGCTGATCCAAGGTTAAATTTTGACTTTGTAGCCATTTAATTTAACCTCTATTAAGTGTTTTTTTCTTTGCAAGATGCAAATTTGGTCTCTTATATCTGTTGTGAAAGTAAGAAAAATAAGTATTTTTAAATTCTGAATTAATCTTTCAACAAGATATAAGATTTTCATTGTAAATACCTAAACAGTCCATCTGAAGTTATGCAAATCGTATAAACTTCAATAACTCAAATTCGCTTTGAACAATTTTTGTCAAATTCTAAACAATTTAGGTGTTAAAACAAAACTTGAGCTAAATTTTTAGGTAGTTTCAAAATATTTTATTAAAGTTATTGGATTTATAAAAACTGCAGTCTCTAGTGTTTTTGCAAAACTAGAAAATCACTTTTTATTTCAATAGCAAGGTAATAAAATCAACACCTATAACAGAACAAATAAACATACAAGTCTTTGAAGCATTTATATCTTGACTCTTCTTCTTAATAGCAGTCAGCAATCTATTATCCATTGATTTTGTTAATTTTTTTTTTTTACTTCAGTAAGTTCAATTTCTGGCATGTTCATTTTAATTGCTTCCTATAGGCCTGCTTTCCTGACATTGTTTGCCACCTTCATATAATTTCCTCTTGAGAATTGACCATAGATCTTCAATTGGATTCTGATCAGGACTTGATGGTGGTCATTCCATTATTTTTTCTCCTGTAAACCTTTTATGATAAAAAAAAATTTGAGTAACTCGTGATACATAAGGAGCATTGTCGTGCATAAATACACAATTCACTTTGAAATTGCAAGGCTGGGAATTGTACCATTCAAAGAAAGTCTTGTCCATGAAATTGTAATAGTGTTATAGTGGAACACACCTATTCTATAGTTAATAGACTCTCCCACCTATAATAAGTAGAAGTAAGATTAACGAGGGAGTCGCTCAGTCAATGTCGGACGACAGTCGAATACTAAAGTATCAGCGACCACAACTAGATTACTCTGCGTTATACCTATTATATCAAGTTCCTAATGTTTTGTACATCAACCTATTTTAAGACCAACTTAGTACAAATACAAGCCTCCACTGTGAAATCACACCACAACAAATAGTTAGCACTGTTCAGTTTAAATCCTTCAAATTTGAATGTCTAAATAATGGTTTGGTCGACAATTCCAGCACATATCATCATGCTGTCACTTCTTTGTGAACTTATTTTTAGCCCACCCCCACAACTCCTTTGGCTCATCAAGTGTCACTTGAGATTTGTCTGTAAAAATCACTTTTTTTTTTCCTTTCAATTTTCATATATTTCTCAACCTAATTTTGATGCTTTAAAATTTGCTTTACTGAGTGGTGGCAGTCTAGGAGATTTCTTGATAGATCCCAATTTGAATTCTACACTTTTTGTCCTTGACTCCCTCACTTTCATTCTGTTCAAAGATCTGAGCATTAGTCAAAAGTTGTTGTTTTGCTATAACTTGCTTTTTATTATGTTCCCCTCAAGGAGACGAGTTCTTAAATCCTTTTCCTTTGTTTCTAGTTATCAACTTGATTATATTTTCAACAACCCTCTTTATTGTTTGATGATCTCTGCAAAGTTTCTTTTGATATTTCCAATGTGGACATTCCCTCACTCAATAACTTTGTCATTTTCTGTTTTTCAGCATATTAGATCTTTTTCCATTACCCATGTTTCAACATAAAGGAAAAAAATTTATTAGATTTCAGAAGCCTTAGTTTAATCTCTATAAATTCAGATTGTGGTTTTTACAATAAATCCAATAACTTTAATGAAACATGTTAAAAGTACATAAAAATTTAACTCAGCTGTGTTTTGATGTTTAAGTTGTTTAAAATTTAAAAATTGTTCAAAGCAAATTAGAGTTATTGAGATTCATGTGATTTGCATAATGACTTTAGGCAGACTAATATATATATATATATATATATATATATATATGAGACTCTAAATGTAAATCATCCTACTTATTCTATGGAAACTAATGGTTGTAAAGAACCACAACACCCCCTTTTGGATAGTTCATGGCTACAAAAGCAATAATTTTTCTATATAGCCACCATCATTATTTATATATTTTGGACAGCAGTGAACAAATGTTTGCATTTTAGGAGTTGACAGCTATGCAGGGCTATCTAGAAAATGACTTGTCACTGTCACCACTGCTGAGACATATTACCAACCATTTAACTGTGCTCACATTCACTGTTTGTTTTTTATAAACATTCAGCAAGACTCAATGAATGTTAATGGGTGCAATTTTTCTGTATGCAGGAATTCAATGACACACCTCTCTTCCAGCTATACTTTCATGTCAGATGCCATTTTTTCAAACTGCAAGCCAGCTGCTATCAGTAATTGATATGGGATGGAGGTGAAATAACTGAGTTATTGGTCAGAAAGTTCAAACTCTACTGCATTACTGCAACATTATGGGTGAACATAAGATTGGAGACATTACTTTCAGAGCAACCTGTGTGGGTGGGTGGCATTGTGCTTATTGGCATGGTAAATAAAATCAACAGGCTAAGATGTAATTTTGGCCAAGGCCCTTGTGTAATAACTGTCCTTATGGAAAGTTGTGAATTAATTGCTAGGACATATTTCATATTTTAAAAAGTTTTAATTTTATTTATATTTGGGACAAGGTCAGAATTCTTTTGTGGAAAAATGTTTTGAAAATAATTTTACTGTGACAGTTTGTCAACCTTATTTTGGAGTAAACCATTTTCAAGTATGAAAGAGGAGGAATAGGATTCTAAATCTTCAAAATGTGCCCCCCCCCCCCGTCTTCATGCTTTCAAAAAGCACATAAAATATAAAATTTAGTTTCACTGTTTTATATAAAAATTCTTCAAATGAAGCTAATCAAGTGGAATTTTAATGCCCTTAATTTAGTTTCTCTTGCTGGTCAAATATTTAGTACCCCCCCCCCCAACCATATAATTTCAAACATCCTGATTATAAAGGTAAAATGAAGGCGAAAATGGTGAGATTTGGAGGGAAGCCTAAAAGGATACATCAAGATTTCAACTTCATATCTTCTTTGATACTTCATACATTTTGCATCTAAGTTGGCAAAAATTATGCTTTTGGTTTGGGATGTGTATTTAATGAAACTTAAATTTTTTTTATGACTTCTGAACTATCTGTTCAATCAAGCTGAATGTTTCTGAATTGATTTCCTAAGATGATACTCATAAGAACATAAGAAATATAAGGTGATGTCATATGAAATGACTAATATATATATATATATATATATATATATATATATATATATAAATAAAATTCTCAATGTGCGTGATTGGATGTTGTTTACTCATTTCCACAGTTTTTCATCCGATTTCACCAAAAACTTTTTTGTTTTATAGATAATTCTTCAGTGCTGGTTTTGAGTCCAAATTGTTGGTGACAATGGCTCTCCACTACTTCCTGTCCATTATAACTCTCAACAACATTTTACCATTTACTATCTGTTCTTGGATATATATCTTTCATAAAAAC